>PVIH01014487.1:15426-53708 GCA_004025045.1 Sigmodon hispidus | reverse complement strand
CACCTCCAAGGTGGCCTGTTATCAGCTTCAGGTGGCCTTGGCAAATGGAACCACACCTGCCTAGAACCAATCCACAGGTTTTGATCTTCCATGGAGACAAAAGCAGAAACTCTTTTCCCAAGTAACATATTCTTATAAACAGATTTCAAAGTCAGGATATCTTTAAAGTATATGCATTTGTTTAACTTAGCAGCCTTAGCAGTTGTCTCTCTGCAGTTAGCTCATTAAAAGTAAAAAAAAATTACAAGAAAATGCAATAACCAGAATCCAGACTCTCTGTTTATCTGCCATCTTTATGTGGCTTTTTTATCTTTATTTCCTTCCTCGTTTAGAGGCTTTGAGAATCTAAATCTGTTTTATTAGGAATTCTTATATTTATGGTTGTGAGCCAAGCCTTTAACGGCTGAGCCATCCCTCCAGCCCTATAAGGAATTCTTAATCATTTTTCAACTCAAAGAGCTTTTAAAATGTTGCTATCACTTTAAATGCTGACTCCGCCCCTCCTGGCTGCTTTTATATATGGAGTAGGAACCCACGAATCTCTCCCACTGCTAGCAAGCAGAGTGGACTCAGAAAAACCTTAATGAAGCAGCTCCTTAAGAGCCAAAAAAATTGGATGTGAGGTTGAAGACCCTATCCTTGTATAACCTTTAATTCCTACCTTAAAAATCTTCTCGGAGCCCTTACCAAACAGCCCCAGCTTTGCTAATGCTTTTACTTTCACTTTGAGCTCAAGTTTGCAACTGCTGTTACTTTCACTTTAAGCTTAAGGTTGCCTTGCGTCCTTTAAGCTCAAGGTTGCCGTGTGTCCACGGCTACAAGAGGTTACACACACTCTTCAGTGAGCTCCCCCTTCTCCGCCTTATCTACAGGTCGGAGCTACCTGCTTTGATTGCGGATCCCAATTTACCTGGGACTTACTGGTTGACCCCCCAACTGCAGAAAGTTCTGATGCCTGAAGCTCGCAGGAGTTGTTTCCCCGTATGGGCCACCACTTGTCATGTGCACCCTTGCCAGCAAGGAAAGCGCAACACCCAGGATCTTCTTTCAGCAGTTTATTCGGGACCTTTACAATTGTTCTCCCTTTGTCATTCTCTCTGCTTCTCCTTCTCCTGCCCTGGGAAACCCCGACCACTGACTAAATACTCTCAGGGCATCCAATCCCAATAAGCCACATGGGCACAGCTCATAGGTCCACATACGCAACAGCAAACCATGCTCAAGGCTCAAGCCAAAAAGGAGTTGTTTATCAAAAGAGAGCACTCACCCATGGGGGGTGGAGGCCGGAAATCAGCACCATCTTTAGGGTGCAGCAGCAGGCAGCTCTCTACAGCCACTAAATGCAGAAGCCACTCTGTCTCTACCTATTGAATATTGCCCAAAGATGCCTAGGATATCATCCAGGTAGCTGGCAAGTCACTTCCTTTTTAATTAATACAGAGGCCATTTGGCTTATCTTTTTATTTCAGATATATCTTGAGATTTCTGAATGTATGGATGGATGGCTAACTATATTCTTTTCTGTTTATTAACAGCTGCCTGTTAAGATCATTTTATATGTAAAAATCAGATTTTTTTTTACTTTCTTATTTTCCCAGAGCTATTAGGTTTCCTGATAGCTCACAGTTTATTTTATTGATGGGTGTGGTGGTTTGAAATAAAATGGTCCCCAAAGGAATTGCCAACATTAGAAGGCATGGCCTTGCTAGGGGAAGTGTGCTATGGGGGCAGGCTTTGAAGTCTCTTATGCTCAATTCCCACCCAGTGTTTCAGACTACTTACTGTTGCCTGCACAAGATGTTGAACTCTCAGGTACCCCTGGTGCACTATGTCTGCCTACACACTGCATGTACCACTATAATATGAATCTCTGAACTGTAAGTTACTGTAGTAGGTTAAATTTATTTGGATTGCATAATCTCATAGGGAGTGACATTATTGGAAGATGTAATTTGCTGTTGGAGGGGGTGTGGCCTTGGTAGAGAAAGCATGTAACTGTGGGGTTAGCCTTTGATATTTCCTTTGCTAAGAATACTGTTCAGTGACACAGGTGACTTTCTATTGCCTTAAGAATGAAGGAGTATCAAATACTAACCCATTACCACATCTGTATTCAAGCCACCACGTTCTCTTTTATGGTAATAATGAACTGAACCTCTGAAACTATAAGCAGGTAATGCTAATTAAATGTCTTCTTTATAAGAGTTTCCATGGTCATGGTGTCTCTTCACAGCATTAGACACCCCAAGACAATAGATCTCACATTCAAAAGATAAACAAATTGAAATATAACATTTAATGAACAAATATATGTGTAACAAATAACATAACAAGCAATATATTCTTTTGTTTAGGAAAACTTGCTTTTCAGTGCCTGTAGCCTGCCCAGGGATGGGATGGGGATTTGTGGAGAAGGAAGAAAGAATGACCTGATGTGGTGGGAGGGGGTAGGGACCTTGAATAAGGATAAACAAGGTTAGAAAGTGTGACTTCTTTGTTCATAATAATAATAATAAATGTGACTAAAAAAAATCAACTACTTGTGCCTCATGGTAAATAATTAAAAATTTAAAAGGTCTGAAAATACTAATATCTAATAATATAAAACATAAAAGTCTGCGTCTAAAATAATTTAAAATATATAAAAATTAAATTAAAACTCAAAAATAAGTTGTATATCAAGACTTCCAAAGTTTAGTGTTTTAACATATTAGTCATTGCAATTAAAATAAGCTATTAATTTATCTCTGATAAAAAACTGAGTACTATTATAATAGAAAAAAACTCATTAAAATGTCTTTAGATATCTTGTAAATATAAATTTAAAGATGATTCCTATTTTGCTAGAAACATCCCAATCATAAATGTATATATTATATATAATAATATATATAAAATTATAAATGATATTGCTTATAATATATATTTCATAGAACATATAATCTAAATAATACAAACAATAATGTAAGATATAAATAATATCTCATATACATATATATGTATGTTTTTCAGACTTCTGGACAGAGAAAATCGTGTTCATATTCTTTTTTTTTCTTCCTATTTTGTATTTAACAAAAAAACAGTATAATGAATTTAAAATGAAGAAAAGTTAAAAATAACTATAAAGAGGATAAGAATCATAAGCATGGCTTATCAAGGGTGGTAATGCAAATAAGATTGCTACACATATATTTACTTTGTGTTCAGCTTTCCCTCTGAATTTTTTTTTTCCATCCCTGTATATCCTTATTCAAGGTCCCTTCCCCCTCTCACCACATCTTGTCATTTTTCTTCTCTGCAACTCCCCATCCCCTCCATGGACAAGGAGCAGACAGTCCTATGGTCCCACTGACCCAATAATGCTTGGATCAGTCTCCACACCTGGCCAAATCCAGTTTTGTCCCTCGTTCCTCAACAGTGAGTCTGGTGTTCCTATAGTTGGAGTGGGGTTCAAAGGGTCAGTCCAGGGTGTTTCTGATCCCAAGCTGTTCAGTGGTTGTGGTTTGCCTCTTGGGCATGTTTGGCTTTTTTTCTTGTTCATTTGTGTAAAGATCACTAGTGAGTGAGTACATCCCCTGCTTATCTATCTGAGTTTGTGATACCTCGCTCAGGAAAATATTCTCCAGTTCCATCCATTTGCCTGCGAATTTTAGGATATCATTGTTTCTTACTGCTGAGTAGTACTCCATTGTGTAGATGTACCACAGTTTGTTAATCCATTCTTCAGTTGAGGGACATCTAGGTTGTTTCCAGGTTCTTGCTATTACAAATAATGCTGCTATGAACATAGTTGAGCTAATACCTTTGGAGTGTGAATGTGCCTCTTTAGGGTATATACCCAGAAGTGATATTGCTGGGTCCTTGGGGAGATTGATTCTCAATTTTCTGAGAAAATGCCATATTGCATTCCAAAGTGGCTGAACAAGCTTACACTCCGACCAACAATGGAGGAGTGTTCCCTTGCTCCGCATCCTCTCCAACATAGGCCTTTTATCTGTGCCTTTTATCTTAGCCAATCTAACAGGTATTAGGTGGTATCTCAAAGTTGTTTTGATTTGCATTGCTCTGATGGCTAAAGATGATGAGCACTTTTTCAGGTGCCTTTCAGCCATTCTTAATTCCTCTGCTGAGAATTCCCTTTTTAGATCTGTACCCCATTTTTTGATTGGGTTATTGAAGATTTTGGGCTCTAGATTCTTGAGCTCTTTATATATCTTAGAGATCAGTCCTCTATCACTTGTAGGGTTGGTGAAAATCTTTTCCCATTCTGTAGGCTGGCGTTTTGTCCTATTGACAGTGTCCTTGGCTTTACAGAAGATTCCTAGCTTCAGGAGATCCCACTTATTGATTGTTGGTCTTAGTGTCTGTGCCACTGGTGTTATATTTAAGAAGTGGTGGCCTGTGCCAATTCGTAGAAGTGTACTTCCCACTTTCTTTTCTATCAAGTTCAAAGTGGTTGGGTTTAAGTTGAGGTCTTTGATCCCCTTGGATTTGAGTTTTGTGCAGGGTGACAGGCTCGGATCTATTTGCATTTCTCTACACACTTCCGTCTAGCTATGCCAACATCATTTGTTAAATATACTATCTTCTTTCCATTGAATGTTTTGGGCCTCTTTGTCAAATATCAGGTGTTCATAGGTTTTTGGATTAATGTCTGGATCCTCAATTCTATTCCATTGGTCCACAAGTCTGTTTTTATGCCAATACCAGGCTGTTTTTATTACTGTAGCTCTATAGTATAACTTGAAGTCAGGGATGGTGATACCTCCTGAGGTTCTTTTGCTTAATAAAATTGTTTTGGCAATCCTGGCTTTCCTGTTATTCCAAATAAAATTGAGTATTGTTCTTTCAAGGTCTAAAAATTATTGTGTTGGAATTTTGATAGGCAGTGCATTGAATCTGTAGTTTGCCTTTGGTAGAATTTCCATTTTTACTATGTTGTTCCTACCAATCCAGGAACATGGGAGAGCTTTCCATTTTCTGATATCCTCTTCAATTTCTTTCTTCAATGATTTAAAATTTTTGTCAAATAGGTCTGTTACTTCTTTGGTTATAGTTACTCCAAGGTATTTAATACTATTTGCAGCTAATATGAAGTGTAATGTTTCCCTTATTTCTTTTTCAGCTCTTCTATCTTTAGTGCATAGAAGGTCTACTGATTTCTTTGAGTTTATCTCGTATCCTGCTACATTGTTGAAGGTGTTTATCAGCTGTAGCAGTTCCTTGGAAGAATTTTGTGGGTCACTTATGTATACAATCATATCATCTGCAAATAGAGATAGTTTCACTTCTTCTTTTCCAATTTGTATGCCCTTAATCTCCTTTCATTCCCTTATTGCTTTAGCTAAAACTTCGAGAACTATATTGAACAGATAAGGGGAGAGAGGACATCCTTGTTTAGTTCCTGACTTTAGTGGGATTGCTTTGAGTTTTTCTCCATTAAGTTTGATACTGGCTGTCGGCTTCTTGTAAATCGCCTTAATTATATTTAGGTATTCTCCCTGTATTCCTGGTCAAGAGGAGATTTCTTTTCTTTTTTTTTTTTTAAAAAACTTTATTTATTTATTTGCCTTGGTGTTTGCCTGGAACTGGAACTACAGACAGTTGTTAGCTGCCATGTGGGTGCTGGGAATCGAACCCGGGTCCTCTGGAAGAGCAGACAGTGCTCTTAACCACTGAGCCATCTCTCCAGCCCCCAAGAGGAGATTTCAATCTTAAATATTTATGCTCCTAATATAGGGGCACCTACATATGTAAAAGAAACACTGCTAAAGCTCGAATCCCACATCAATTCTTACACCCTAATAGTGGGAGATTTCAATACTCCACTTTCAACCCTGGATAGATCAACCAGACAGATCCTCAACAGAAAAATAAGGAGTCTAAATGAGGTTATGATGCAAGTGTTCATATTATTAATGTAGAATCATCGTAAGTTTTTACTATGACTCAAAGACATGAGTTTACTTCTTTTTCTTCAATATAAATCTCAGTACAGTTTACAAAGAATATTAATACTGATATATTTAAAAATTTGGCTGTTTTTATAAACTTTAAAAAATGCATATAAGTCCTGTGTAGGTAATATGCCATGCCAGTCAGAAAAGATAAGAGCTCACCTGTGTTCAGAACACACCACTTCCCTTGGATCAGAGCCTAAACACTCAAACTGCTTAAACTCCATTCCACCTATCACCTGTTCTTTCTGCCATGACTCTGTTATACATAAATGAATATCTAATGCTCAGTTGCAGGCCATACTAGTCAAAGGAACAGAGACCCCCTGCTAGACAGAAGGCCATATTGGCTACCAGTAGTCCAGCACCCAATTCTGATGCAGACTGTCTACTGGAACAGAGTCACAACAGCTGCCAGAAGTACAAATTACAAAAACCAAAAGACCCAAGAGAAACATAAATCAAGGAACAAAACACATATACACAAAGACAAATTCAGAAGTCAACGTTTAGACCTATATCATCCCAAACCCAGAGGCTTCAATATCAATTCAATATCAATGTAATAATACAATCAACAACAATCAGGGATATATGGCACCCCCAAACACAGCTATTTACAGTAGCAAACCCAGATTATTTCAGAACATCTAGAATACAAGAAAAGAACCCTAAAATCATCTCTATGGAGATGAAATCAGTCTTTATAGAGGAAAGAAATATGTTTCAACAGAAACTGAGGAAAAGACAAAAAAGATATTGGAGAAAATTAATAAATCTCACAAAGAAAGCCAAAAAAGCTAGGGAAAACATAGATGAAAGAAATGAATAAAACTCTTCAAGACCTGAAAGTGAAAATAGAAGCAATAAAGAATACAAAAACAGGAAATGCTGGTGAAAAAAACTAGGTAAGTGAACAGGAATATAGACACAAGCATCACCAACACAATACAAGAGATACAAAAAGAGAATCTCAGGTAGAAAAGATATAATAGAATAAATTAATACAATGGGCAAAGAAAATATTAAATCTAAAAAATTATGGATACAAATCATCCAGGAAATCTGAAGAATTGTAAAAAGATCAAACCTAAGAATAAATATTTTAAAACAAATTTTAGAAAAAAAACCTCTAATTTTAAGAAGGCCATGCCTATAAAGGTGCAATAAGCCTACAGAATACCAAGTAGATTGAGCCAGAGAAAAAAGTTACTCCACTACATAATAAAAACATTAACTATACAGAAGAAAAAAAAGCTGAAAAATTTAGAAGTTGTAAGGGATAATGCCAAATAATATAATCAGACATATTAGAATCATACCTAACTTCTCAATGAAGAGCCTAAAATCCAGGGAAGAGGACTTTCAAACTTTAAGAGGCCACTGATGCCATCCCAGACTACTATACTCAGCAAAACTTTTGCCATAGATGGAGAAACAAAAATATTTCATGATAAAAACAAACTTAAACAATATCTATTCATAAATCTATTTCTAAAGAAGGTACTAGAAAGAAAACTCCAACCCAAGGATATTATAGGCATGAGATACCCATGGAAAATAGAGGCAATAAATAATATAACATCAACAAATTCAAAAATAGAAAAGCATATATGTGCACACATTTACATGCATGCATGTGTGCTCGCACATACACAAACACAATATTCTCAACACTAATAACAATAAAGTGACAGAATTTAAAATTCATGGTCATTAATATATAACAATATCAATGGAATCGATTCCCCAAAATAAAATAAATAGGCCTACAGAATGCATAGAAAAACAATATTAATACTTCTACTGCATACCAGATAGATAATATCTCTGAATAAATGATTGAGTAAAATTTTCCAAGCCAGTAGATCTAAGAACCAATCTGGTGTAGCTATTCTAATATAAAAATAGACTTCCAACCAAAATTAATCAAAAGAAACAAGTAAGAACACTTCATTCTCATAAAATTAAAAATACACCAGAATGACAATGAGAATACAACATTTTTACCTCAAAAATGTACCAGGCTATCAAAGAAGAGCTAGTGTCAGTCTTCCTCAAATTATTGACAAAAAGAAACAGAAAGAATATTGTTAAATTCATTTTGAGCGACAACAATAACACTTATACTCAATCTACATTAAGATTCATTAAGAAAGAATTAGAGACCAACTACTTTATAGATACAGACACAGAAATATCCAGTGAAATACATATAAAGTAAATTGAATATCAGAACAAAAAGATTAAGATCAAGTAGGCTTATTTTCAGAGATGTAGAAAGGGTTCAACAGGTTGAACAATGTAATTGAACCAAAGACTTGTGGTACCATTGGACACTTGATTTTTGATAAAGAAGACAGAAAGGAACAATAAGAAAAGACAGAATTTTTTAAAAAATGATGCTGTCTGACTAGACATCTGAATAGAGTCCTATTTATCACCTTGCACAAAACTCAAGTCTATAATAATTGAATATATGCTAGAAACACTGTATCTGATAGAAAAGAAAGTAGAGAATAGTTTTAAATGCATTGGCATGGAAGGCAACTCCCTAAACAGAACAATGATAGTAAAAACAATATGATAAACAATTAATAAATGTGACTTGACAATACACTGACATTTGGAGATCTCACAGAAACACCCTGGTACAGAGCTGACTAAAAGGTGAGTTCACGCCAATCCTTGGGCCCAAAGCCAGGGACATAGTCCCTGGTCCCCAGACATACCAAGCTCCACCCTGGACCAAGGAAAGCTGGAAGAGCCCTCCAAGCAAGTCCCAGCAACACACAGCAGAAGAGACATTCCACAGACAAGCCCTGCTTCAAATGCAGGCTGCATTGTCACACACCCATATCCGGAGATCCTGCAATGCCCTAGTCTGGAGCTGACTAAGAGCAACCTGGCCCAGAGCTTACTGAGAACAGACTAAGTCAACTAAGAACCTAACAGCAACCCCTGCAACAGTGTGCTGGCGACACACTGCCTAAAGCCACAACTGACTAAGAGCCCACTAAGCTGACCAAGAGTGAGTGGAGAAAACAATGGGCAGATGTCAGTGCAAAAAAAATTACATATAACAATATAAAGAACAATAAGGCACCACTAGAAGAAGCAGGTGGTTCTACAACACCAAGAACTGAGCATAGCAATGAAAAGAAAACAACCGTAAAAACAACTTTATGACAATTATAGAAGCCTTAAAAGAGGATGTAAAAATTCCCTCAAAAATAGAATAAAATACAAACAAAAAAATTTGAAGAAATTACCAAATCCCTGAAAGAAAATAAAAAAATGAAAAAGAAAACTAACAAGTGAATGAAACATTCAAGGAATTAAAAATTGAAATAGATGCCATAAAGAAGGGACAAACTGAGGGAGAGCTGGAAATAGAAAACCTGAGGAGAAAAATGACAAGATGTATTGGGAGGGGGAAGGGACCTTGAATAAGGATATACAGGGATGGGAAAAAAAATTTCAGAGGGAAAGCTGAACACAAAGTAAATATATGTGTAGCAATCTTATTTGCATTACCGCCGTTGATAAGTCATGCTTATGATTCTTATCCTCTTTATAGTTATTGTTAATTTTTCCTCATTTTAAATTTATGTAACTTTTTTTTTGTTAAATACAAAATAAAGAAGGAAAAAAACAAAAAAAAACAAAAAACAAAACAAAACAAAAACAAAAACAAAAACAAAACAAAACAAAAACCAAACAAACAAAAAAGAAAACCTGAGGAAACAATCCAGAACTACAGATTCATGCATAATCAATAGAATGGAAGGGATGAAAGACAAAATCTCTAGAGTAGAAGATTCAAAAGTGGAAAGAGATATATCAGTCAAAGAAAATACAAAAACCAAAAAAGGCATAACACAAAATGTCCAGACTTAAAAAAAAAGTAAAGAACACCCAAGCTGAAACCACAACCACGAGACAGCCTGGGATCTGAAAATTATATTTAATATAGTCTTCTTTATTTGTACATTTGATTGCAACACTATTGATTTTACACAATGTCATTGTTACAAATTTTTTTTTCTTATCACTCTATTTTATTTTGTTTTTTTAGAAAATAAAGTCCTGGAGACAGGATGCAGCTTCAGCGGCAGAACACAGTTTGCTCAGAACAGGACTGGAATAATAGCAGCAGGACAGCACAGGAGCAGTCCAGTCTCTGGGTGCACAGCAGAGAGGACAAAGGTGAAGCAGTAACTTCTGCTCCCTGAACCCAGGCCCCAAGATGGGGCGCAGCTTTGGCAGCAGAAAACAGTCTGCTCAGAACACGGCTGGCATCATAGCACTGTTATCTCAGAATAACACCATATTCATTGGAAACAATAAAAGAAAGAAGGTCCTCGTCAGACAATATACAGATAATAAAAGTGCATGGATGCCAACATAGACTACTGTATCCAGCAAAACTATCAATCACTAGAGATGGAGAAAAGAAGATATTTCAAAAAACAACCAGATTTACACAAAACGTAACCACAAATCCAGCTCTATAAAAAAGCCCTAGAGGGAAAATATAAACCTAAGGAAACTAGAAACACCCACATTTTCTGAAAAAAATACCTCAGGAGGTATCACCATCCCTGACTTCAAGCTATACTATAGAGCTACAGTAATAAAAACAGCCTGGTACTGGCAGAAAAACAGACTTGTGGACCAATGGAATAGAATTGAGGATCCAGACATTAACCCAAAAAACTAAGAACACCTGATCTTTGACAAAGAGGCCCAAAACATTCAATGGAAAGAAGATAGTATATTTAACAAATGGTGTTGGCATAGCTGGATGGAAGTATGTAGAAAAATGCAAATAGACCCAAGCCTGTCACCCTGCACAAAACTCAAATCCAAGTGGATCAAAGACCTCAACTTAACCCCAACCACTTTGAACTTGATAGAAAAGAAAGTGGGAAATACACTTCTACAAATTGGCACAGGCGACCACTTCCTAAATATAACACCAGTGGCACAGACACTAAGACGAACAATCAATAAGTGGGATCTCCTGAAGCTAAGAAGCTTCTGCAAAGCCAAGGACACTGTCAATAGGACAAAATGACAGCCTACAGAATGGGAAAAGATTTTCACCAACCCTACAAATGATAGAGGACTGATCTTTAAGATATATAAAGAGCTCAAGGATGTAGAGCCCCAAACTTTGAATAACCAAATCAAAAAATGGGGCACAGATCTAAAAAGGGAATTCTCAGCAGAGGAACTACAAATGGCTGAAAGGCACCTGAAAAAGTGCTCATCATCTTTAGCCATCAGAGCAATGCAAATGAAAACAACTTTGAGATGCCACCTAACACCTGTTAGATTGGCTAAGATAAAAGGCACAGATGACAGTCTATGTTGGAGAGGATGCGGAGCAAGGGAACACTCCTCCATTGTTGGTTGGAGTGTAAGCTTGTTCAGCCACTTTGGAATGCAATATGGCAGTTTCTCAGAAAATTGAGAATCAATCTCCCCAAGGACCCCGCAATATCACTTCTGGGTGTATACCCTAAAGAGGCACATTCACACTCCAAAGGTATTAGCTCAACTATGTTCATAGCAGCATTATTTGTAATAGCAAGAACCTGGAAACAACCTAGAATCAACTGAAGAATGGATTAACAAACTGTGGTATATCTACACAATGGAGTACTACTCAGCAGTAAGAAAAAAATGATATCCTAAAATTCGCAGGCAAATGGATGGAATTGGAGAATATTTTCCTGAGCGAGGTATCACAAACTCAGAAAGATAAGCAGGGGATGTGCTCACTCATTATTGGTCTCTAAACAAACAAACAAGAGAAAAAGCCAAGCATGCCCAACCTGCAAACCACAAGCACTGAACAGCTTGGGATCAGAAACACCCTGGACTGACCCTTTGGATCCCACTCCAACTATAAGAACACCTGACTCACTTTTGAGGGAGGGGGGACAAAACTGGTTTTGCCTGGAGTGGAGACTGAACTAAGCGTTATTGGGTCAGTGGCACCATAGGACTGTCTGCTGCCTGCCCAGGGAGGGGATGGGTAGTTGTGGAGAAGAAAAAATGACCTGATGTGACAGGAGGGGGAAGGGACCTTGAATAAGGATATATAGGGATGAAAAAAAAATTCAGAGGGAAAGCTGAACACAAAGTAAATATATGTGTAGTAATCTTATTTGTATTATCACCCTTGATAAGTCATGCTTATGATTTTTATTTTCTTTATAGTTATTGTTAACTTATCAGCATTTTGAATTCATTTTACTGTTTTTCTTGATAAATACAAAATAAATGAAGAAGGAACAAAATTCATAAGCATACAGTCACAACCCTGCCAAATTACAAGCTACTACTAAAAATGACAGGGAATATTGATTATTGATCATTAATATACCTTAATATCAATGGACTCAATTCACCTATGAAAAGATACTCCCTAGCACAATGGATACAAAAATAGAAACCATCCTTCTGCTGCATACAAGAAATCCACATCAACATTAAAAACAGAAGACAGGCTCAGAACAAAGGGTTGGGAAAAACATTCTAATCAAATGGCACTAGAAAACAAGCTGGTAAAGCCTTCTAATATATAACACTAATATATAACAAAATAGACTTTAAAATAAAATTAATACAAGAGATCAGAATGGACACTACTTATTCATCTAAAAAAAAATTCAC
Organism: Sigmodon hispidus; assembly: GCA_004025045.1. Taxonomy (NCBI): domain Eukaryota; kingdom Metazoa; phylum Chordata; class Mammalia; order Rodentia; family Cricetidae; genus Sigmodon; species Sigmodon hispidus. Next base: position 41,064 of record PVIH01014487.1, on the reverse strand, counting down.
CAAGACAAAATTTCAATCCTAAATATCTATGCCCCTAACACAAGAGCACATACATATGTGAAAGAAACATTACTAAAGCTTAAAGCTCATATCAAAACTGACACACTGATAGTGGGAGACTTTAATATCCCACTTTCACCCTTGGATAGGTCAACTAGGCAGAAACTCAACAGAGAAATAAGGGATTTAGCAGAAGTTATGACCCAAATAAACTTCGTAGATATATACCAAACACTCCATCCAAACAAAAAGAAATATAGATACATTTCGGGAAATCATGAAACTTTTTCTAAAATTGACCATATATCAGATCATAAAGAAAATATCAACAGATAAAAAATGGGTATAACTCCTTGTACCATATCAGATCACCATGGTCTAAAGTTAGAGTACAAGAACATTAAAAATCACAGAAAACCTACCAATTCATAAAAACTAAACATCATTCAACTGAACCACCTCTGGGTCAAAGAAGAAATTAAGAAAGAAACCAAAGACTTTCTAGAATTTAACAAAAAAGAATCCACAACATACCCAAACTTATGGGACACAATGAAAGAGTCTTAAGAGGAAATTCATAGCACTAGATGCCTACATAAAAACACTAGAGAAATCCCACACAAAAGAACTATCAGAACAGCTGAAAGCCCTAAAACAATTAGATGCAAACTCATCTAGAAGGAGTAAAGACAGGAAATAATCAAACTTAGAGCTAAAATCAATACAATTGAAACAAAACAATACAGAGATTCAATAAATCAAAGACTTGGTTCTCTGAGAAATTCAACAAGATAGATAAACCCTTATCCAAAGAAACCAAAAACCAAAAAGAGAGTATCAAAATTAAAAAAAATCAGAAAAGAAATGGGTGTATAACAACAGACCTCCAGGAAATTAAAAATCTATACTCCACAAAAATGAAAAACCAAAAAGAAATGGACAGGTACCATTTACCAAAATTAAATCAAGATTCCATTAAAGACCTAAACAGTCCTATAATATTAAAGGAAATTGAAGCTGTCATTAAAAGTCTCCCAAGTAAAAAGAGCCAAGACCAGATGGTCCCAGTGCAGAATTCTACCAGACATTAAAAGAAGAACTAATACCAATACCCTTCAAACTTTTCCATACATAGCAAATGAAGGTATATTGCCAAACTCTTTTTATGAGGCCACAACAATTTAATACCCAAGTCACTCAAAGACACAACAGGAAAGAGAATTACAGACTGATTTTCCTCATGAACACTGATGCTAAAGTTCTCAACAAAATTCTGGCAAATGGGATACAACAACATATAAAAAAAAAGTTATTCACCATGATCAAGTAGGCTTCATTCCAGAAATGTAAGAATAGTTCAACATATGGAAAACTGTCAATGTCAATCTTACCATAAGCAATCTACAGATTCAATGCACTTCCCATCAAAATCCTAGCACATTTTTTACAGACCTTGAAATAACAATACTTAATTTCATTTGGAATAGCAGGAAAGTCAGGATTGCCAAAACAATTTTGCTCAACCAAAGAACCTCAGGGGGCATCACCATCTACTACTTCAAATTTTAGTATAGGGCTACAGCCATAAAAACAGCTTGGTACTGGCATAAAAACAGACTTGTGCATCAATAGAATTGAATTGAAGCCCCACACATTTACCCACACATGTATGAACACCTGATTTTTGACAAAAGGCCAAACATATTCAATGGAAAAAAAGATAGTCTCTTCTAAAAATGGTGTTGGCATATATGGATGGCAGTGTGTAGAAAAATGCAAATAGATCCAAAACTACCACCCTGCACAAAATTAAAATCCAAGTGGATCAAAGACCTCAACATAAACCCAGCCACACTAAACTTAATAGAAAAGAAAGTGAGAAACACCCTCCAACAAATTGGCACAGGTGACCACTTCCTAAATATAACACCCAACACACAGACACTAAGAACAACAATCAATAAGTGGGATCTCTTGAAACTGAGAAGCTTCTGTAAGGCCAGGACACAGTCAATAAGATAAAATGGCAGCTTACAGAATGGTAAAAGATTTTTACCAACCCTACGAGTGACAGAGGATTGATCTCTAAAATATATAGAGAGAACTCAAGAAAACTAGAGCCCCAAACCCTAAACAACCAAATTAAAAAATGGGGTTCAGGTGTTCACAAACAGACAAATGAAAATGATATGCAAATAGGTGTTGGTACTTCTAGTAGATGGAGTACAATAAAATCCAGGAGATCAGATACTGAGACACAGGGATGAGAGTTAGGTACCAAATATAGGAAAATACAGCCTGCAGGGCCTCTCTCCATTAAGACCACTGCTGTTTGGCACACTTAATTCAAACAACATTAATTCTGAGTCTCTCAACACTTGCCTCTCTGAATGGAGAAGCCTTCTGAATTTTTTTTTGTAAGTAACTTTTATTTTATGCACAAGAATTGAATCCAAGTTATAAACATAGTATGTTGTAGCAAATTTGTTTTTTAAAACAAGAGTCGAATCCAAGTTACATACTAATGTTACAGGAGAGTCCACCAGAGATGACCATTCAGACACAAATTATAGCCCTTTGAAAGTCTTTATTCCAACCACTGGGACTACACTCAGGTATTTGGGCACCCAAGTGTAATATGGAATATTCAAAGCATGATAAACTAGCTGGCATCTTGCCCTTGGGTCTTAGAATAGGGCTGGATAATTTTCCAAGGGGATTCTCATCAAAAAGATCAAATTCTAGTCAAGCCTTAAAATTGTCCCAGCACACAGGATGTAGCAACTTCTGCACTGTCTTGTCTTGTCGGACTAACATGCTGTAGCAAATCAAGATTGGCTAAGTATGGATGGTTTAATGTTCAACGCCTTTTGTTACAAGTTCTAAATTAACTTTTTGTTAGGAATTTTACAGCTCTTTTAACCATAACCATTAAACTTACAAAACTTGAAACAGAATGTTTAATCAATGGTTTTAATAGATTTTCAAAAACAGAGAAAGCTTAGAGATTTTTCAAGAATGGGAGAATAGAGAAAGACAAGAGATAAGTAATTTGAGGGATCATCTACATGTGCAGTGCCAGTTTTATTATCTGGGACAATTTGGAAATTGAGTATGCCATTTTTTGGCCATTGGGACTATTAGGATAACTTGCAAAGGCATGGATTTATCAGCTTCTGAAGGTGGTAGGCTTTAGAGCCACAGCGGCGGCACAACGTGTGTGTCTTATTGCGACGCTTTCCAAAAGATGACATTCCTTTGGTCATCTTGCTTCTGCCGCCGAGGCCAAAGAGACCCAGAGTTCCTATTTGTAATCCTTTTTCATAAACCTCTCCTGTCTCATCTTTGTTTTGCTCCTGGCTTCCTCCCCATCTGTCTCTCAGCTCACTCCCAGAGCTTGCTTTGGATCTCTCATTCACCTTCTGAAGCCCTCCTTGGAATTAGAGATTCCATTAAAGCCTCGATATGTAAGCAGGGTGCTGCACACCTTGGCATTTCAGGCAAAGAGGCTTGGGGCACATTAGCTATTGGCTGAACTTTTGGCTTGAACCAGCTCCAATGCAAACCCAATCGCTTAATCTGCTGGCTGAATTTTTGAATCTGTTGGCTGTCAGGTGCACTCCCAGACCTCAGCCCCGCCCTCAGGCACTAACCGCTGCCTTCTGAATTTTACTAAAGACCTGTATAAACTTAAGCTGAAGTCCATCTGTCCTCCATTCTGATGCACCTAACACCTCTGTCTGTGGAATTTGGAAACAAACCCAAGGCCAAGATGAAGTCAAAGAAGAGCCTTTGTGATAATATTCCAGTGTCCCTGTGTAGATGAAAATCCCTTGAGATGCCACTAAAATAAAATCAAATTCTTTTTCTGCCAAAAAAAATGGGATTCAAAACTAAAAAGTGAATTCTCAGCAGAAGAATTACAAGTGGCTGAAAGGCACTTGGAAAATTGCTCAACATCTTTAGCCATCAGAGCAATGCAAATCAAAACAACTTTTAGACAGCACCTTACACCAGTCAGAATGGCCAAGATTTAAAACACAGATGACAGCCTATGCTGGAAAGAATGCAGAGCAAAGGGAACACTCCTTCACTGTTGGTGGGAGTGTAAACTTGTTCACCCACTTTGGAATGCAGTATGGTGGTTTCTCAGAAAATTGAGAATCAATCTCCCCAAGGACCCAGCAATACCACTTCTGAGTGTATACCCTAAAGATGCACAGTCACACTCCAAAGGCATTAGCTCAACTATGTTCATAGCAGCGTTTTTGTAATAGCAAGAACCTGGAAACAACCTAGATGTCCCTCAACTGAAGAATGGATTAACAAACTGTGGTACATCTACACAATGGAGTACTACTCAGCAGTAAGAAAAAATGATACCCTAAATTTTGCAGGCAAAAGGATGGATTTGGAGAATATCCTCATGAGCAAGGTATCACAAACTCAGAGAGATAAGCAGGCGATATACTCACTCATTAGTGAACTTTATTTATTTTTTAAGAATAAAACACAATTGTCAAATTCTTATCTAAATTAAACAAAAAAGGGAACACCTACTTCAATACAACTAGAAATTGAAAGGCAAAACATTAAACAGATATGAATGAAATTCCAGAAAATCATAAGGACATACATTATAAATTAATTTTGATAAATTGAAGATTCTGAAAAAACTGGTGACTTTTTAGATAGTAAAATTTAATGTACATTCAATGAATAATTTTAATAAATACATATGTTGTAATCTGCTTGAAATACTAATAAAATACTCCATACTAAAAATAAAAAACAGCAATAACAGAAACAAACATAAGAAAATATGGACTTACTATAGAATTCTACTATAACTTAAAAAACAGACAAATACATATAATATTATTTAAAAACACACTTAAAAAAACAAACCAAGCCTTTAAAAGTTACAAAGCCAGTGAAACTCTGATGTTAATCATAGTATTTCTTTTTTTAAATTTATTTATTTATTTATTGAAATAGAATTTACCTTTTCTTTTAATATAAACATGAGAAAGAAATACCATGTTAAGTTGTAGCATTCTTTTCAAAATAAAACTGTAATCAATACTTGAATCTCTAAGCTCTGAACTCCATAAAAATGTTTTGAGGTGGTAGATTGTAATATTTTATACATCCTTCCTTAGCATTTATGACTGTCCTTGAAAAATTATGAACCCAGCAGCACTTGAGAACATGTGAAGCATTGCAGCAGCAAAAGAAAGTATTCTTGGCCCATAAAGGTCTTGTTTACAGTTAAGATTCCCAAGGTCACATGTGAGAAGAATCAAATGCACGTATTTGAAAAAACAGAAATCTTTTATTACTTCAAATGCAGGTGCCACTGTTATTTTCCTAATCATTTCCTTCCCACCTTTTAAAGGCTTTGATTAGAGCTCCTGGATGCAGTTCAGAGGATACCTGCAGCCAGGCAAATGGATAGGATAGACTTTTTTAAATTGCTCATTTCCCCTGCTGTTGGAAGATCTAATTTCTTTTCATGTATTATATGTGAGTTAACAGTATTCTTCATAGCCTCCCTTAACTGAATGTAAAGATTCTTCTGTGATGAAAGCAGCCAGAGCCCAGCCTGGCAAAGAACTACTTGAGAAAAGGAATACTTCCTTGGAAATATATGGCAGCCTCCAAATCTCTGTGCAAGCTTAAACTGATACTTGTACTTAAATATGGTACAAACTAATGAAACATTATTTAAAAGCTTTACTTTCCCTTTCTGTTGAACTTAATCTCCCAAATTTAGAATAGCAAGCCTTTAAGTTTGTTGGTTCATAGTTTGCACTTTTTAAGAGAAAGAAAAAAAATAATTAGAAGCTTAATTATTTCAAGTTCGTAAAATTAAAACTTTCAAATAATGTCTCTGTGACAGTTTGAGGCACTTATACTTCTGCTGCAGTGTCCCCAGAGAGTCAGGCACAGAAAAAAGTGTAAAAAGCATCATTCATTTGTGATGGACCTTGTTTCCTAGCTATTTGCTCATGATCACTGGACCACTATGTTGTCTGGCATTATGAAAGTATCTTTAATACACTTGTTTATAATACACTTGTTTAACAATGAGAAAAATCATCTGACAATGAGAAGCACCATTAACAGTTCACAAGAAATGCAGTGTGGACCCAACAGAAGTGGTCAACAACTGATATTTTTCTCTACACAGCTCCAAACATACCAAAATTCTAGCAAGCAGAGCTTGCAAAAATACCAATGGCAAGTGTTACCAGCAGCTTTCTGGTAATTTAAATTGATTGCCAATAATAACTAGCAGCTTTGATGACACTGGAGAACTTTTAACACTTAATGATGCTGCAATGTGCTTCCTAGGTGGTACCTAGTGTTAAGTATCCCATGCTTGGGCTGAGGACTGTATGTGGCTCAGTGGTCAAGGGCTCACCAAGCACATTCTAAGTCCTCAGTTTGATTCCCAGCACTTCAAAAATGGGAAGGAGTCTCATGTTTTAATGGTAATAATGAATCAGTTCTAAAAGTATATACAGCAGTTGTGGGGAGGGGCAAGAAAAACAAGAAAAAACTGAAGTTATATGGTTAGTGTCTTTTAAATTCTAAAAATCTGAGCCAGGCATGATAATCCCAGCACTTGGGAGGCAGAGGCAGGAAGATTAGGAGTTCAAGGCCGGCCTCAGTCATATAATGGGTTTGAAGCCAGCCCAGGCTATGTAAGACCCTGTCTCAAATGCAAGTCTAAAAATTGAAACAATTTAAAAACCTGGCAAATTTCACAGCCAATGACCTACATGGTAAGCAATATCTCTGTGTGTGGTCAGGGCTTTTGCTTTGGAGTGGTTTTTGTAACTGTTTACATTACAAAGGACAGGGAGTGGTTGCTTTGACAAGGTCCCATTCTTTCCTATGGAGTCAGCAGTCACTGTCCAGAGTCTCTTGAATTTGAGGTCTTTCACTTGGTGGAGTCCCTTCCTCTACTGGTCTCTGACCAAGAGAGGTGCTACTTCTCCAGTCTCTTCCAGCGAGGAGCCCTTGGTATTCTCACTCCTCACATCTCTCTCTTACAAGAGGATGGCATTAGAGCGCTGAATACCAATGGAATTATCAGCGCTTAAAGATCTTCTCAAAGCAGCTCTGCACAAGTCTTTGTATTTGTCTTCACACAATCTTGACATGGCCTCTAGGTTCTGCGCTCTTTCTTTCCTGAGAGGAGCAAACAGAAAATTGAGGTTATTGTTATCTGCTAAGGAGCGAAGGTCAAAGTAATATTTGGCATAAACACTGGCATGAACATTAATATTAAACTGGAGGAGCTCCAATAAACATCTTTCCATCTCATTCATGTCCTCAACTATTAGTACTGTCTTTGAGGATCTACCGGTAGTCCACATTCCACACAGCTTAATCATCCCAAACCTTGGAGGCAAGATGAATGGCTTCAAAAACAATTCTCTTCCAGTTAGTGGGACAAATGTCGATCTCAGCATAAGTTAAATGTCTCTCCAAGTAAACCAATGTTACTATTGCACATTCCGCTGTCAGCTGTGCAGCACTAAGTCTTATCCTTAAATTCATAGGTAAGTGTTGCTATCACTATCATTCAAAGAAGCCCCTGTTTACAACAAATGAATACCATTACAGAAAACCATGGGCACAACTCAGAGATAAGCAGATTGTAGAGAAGAACACAGGTTCAAAGAATTCATCTCCATCATAGAACCTGCCTTAAGAAACATCTCAGAAATGGAAACAGAAAGAGGCGAAAAGCAAAAATATAAGAAAGTCTGTTGTGAAACTATCTCTCCTAGAAACGGTTTCATAAACAAGATCGAAATAATAGTGATATCAATGAACATTAACATAGAGAAGAAATTTTCTCAGGCCTCCACCCATGACAATGAACTACAGAAAACTGAGAGGAGAATTAAATATTTCCAAAGATGATGCTCCCTCAGGCTTAGCTGCACAAATAGTTTCTGCCTGTGGTGCAATGACTCAAAGATCCTTAAAATATTTTTTAACCAAAACATTGAGATACAACCATGCTTTATGTCTTGGATTACAAAAAGGTAGTCTCTATGTCCTAAATGGAAGCATCACAGAAGACATCATCCCAGAAACAGAACAACCTCTTTGGGATATACAGAGAAGTAGCAAAATCATTCTCTAAAAACATAAGTATTGTCCAGGGTCTGCATAATGGAAAGATACTACAATATCTTTGAATAGAAAGTTTATGATAGCTAGAAGGAACCCAGTTTGAGTTTGGAAAAATGTTGAAAAAGAGCAGAAATTTGTTATTAAAATTGTAGGTAGAAAATGTGCACATCAAATATGGCTGTAATTTGCTTTATTACAATTAGTGTGACACACCAAGAAGATAGGTCCTTACTTCTCTTGGAACTCACTTATGTCTATGTCATCTTCAATTTTCTCTTTTTATATACTTTGTAACTTTTATTAACTATTTATTTTCTGCATATAACATACCTGGAGATCATATTCACTCTCTCATTCCTTTCGTATTTCCTTGGGAATCAATTTTTCCCAACAGATTACCAATCTACTTTCATGTTTTTTATGGCAAGCTGAGTTTCACCAAGGTAATTTTCTTGAGATTGCATGTGAGACTTTTACTGTTTTCTTGACCATTTGCTAGTGACTATGAACTTATAGAAAAATAATACACACTTTTGAAATGGCCAATGACTACTAAAAATTTTTCCACTCGTCGTGGGGCTTCAACATATTCAGCATTCTTAAAAAACTGGATAGATTTCTCAATGCATATAATCTACCAAAATTAAATTAAATTAAATAAACAAATTAAATAGATGCACAACAACTAACAGAGAAAGAAACAGAAATTTAAAATATTTTAACTTTTATAAAATGAGATTCTCACACCTCTGGAGGAAATCTATTTCACCCAAGGGCAGGTCAGCCTCATGAAAGACTATACCCCATCTTTGTTCTTGTTCACCCTGAATAACTCCAGATGCCACTCCTCCCCATATCACTAATTTCTGCCACACACCTCCAGTGAGGCCTTAACGTCCATCAGAGGCTAAGCTGAATTCTTGAACCCCAGAGACCAGGCCAAATTCCTAAAATCATAGCAGAAGCATCCAACCTCACAAGAAGCCAAGCCAGGATTCTGAACCTCAGAGCACCCCTAGCAAGATTAGAGGCCACACACAAAACTAGAACTTCAGCACCAAATGGGGGCAACAATCTCCTACTGTACTGAAGGCCATTTGGCCATCTCGCCAATGCGGTGCTGTAGTTGAAGACCTTTTACTCAACCACAATCTGAAGAGGCCAGAAGACCAGAGACGAAACAGAAACCAAGGAAGAAAAAAACCCATCTAACAAAGACTAACCCAGAAATTGGCACCTAGATATGTACTCACCTCAAATCAAGAAGCCTAAATGGAAGTGTAAGAATACAATCAACAGTAGCCAGAGAAATGTGCTACCACCAGAGCTCAGCCATTCTACTACAGCAAGTCCTGAAGCATAAGAAAATGACCTTAAAATCAACTTTATGAAGATTATATAGGTCCTGAAAAAATAGATAATCCCTTAAAGAAATAAAAGACAAAAATTGAGAAAATTAATAAATATCTTGAAGAATCTTAAAGAACAAAACAAATTCAAACAGTTGAAAGAAATAAAACTGTTCAAGAACTACAAATGGAAATAGAAGCCAGAAAGTAAACAGATACAGAGGGAATTATGGAAATAAAAAAATCTAGGCAAAAAGGGACTACAGATGCAACAATTGCTAACAGAATGTAAGAGATAAAAGAGAGAATCTGAAAATTGAAGATATTACAGAAGAAATTCATATATCAGTCAGAGAAAATGTTTAATTTAAAAGGTTTCTGTCCTTTTAAATATCCAGGAACCTAGAATAATATAAAATGGTCAAACCTAAGAATAATAAGAATATGAGATTTATAGCTCAAAGGAGCAAAAAATATTTTCAACAAAATTATAGAAGAAAAAATTTGCTAACTTTAAAAAGGACACGCTTCTAAAGAATACCAAATAGATCAAACCAGAAAAGAAAGTTATTCTACCACATAATAATCAAAACACTAAACATATATGACAGAAAAAGAAATATTAAAAACTGCAAGGGCAAAACCGCCAAGTGAAATAAAAAGAAAGACCTATTAAAATTATACTTGACTTCTCAATGGGGGTTTTAAAAGCTATAAAGTCTATATAGATGTTTTTTAGACTATAAATAACCATAGTGCCAGCGCAAACTACTATACCCAGCAACACTTCTAGTCACTCAAAATGGAGAAAATAAGATATTTCAGGACAAAATCAAATTTAAGCCATCCTTATTACCAAATCTAGCCCTACAGAAGGTACTACAAGAAAAAGTTCAGTCCAAGAAATTTAAATATACCCATACAACATAAATAATAGGTAAAATAAATTTATTCCACCAAACCCCCAAAAGGAAAATGCACACAAATACACTCAGATAGACACATGTGAGCACCCATGCACTCACATATGACCATAATCACCACCACCAACAGAATATAAGCAATTAAAATTCATTGGTCATTAATACATCCCATATTAATGGACTTCATTTTCAAATATCATGACACAGAGGTAAGAATGGAAGTAAAAACAAGATGCATTCTTCTGTTACATAGAAGAAATATACCTCAACAACAAAGATAGAATTTACTTTTAAAGTGTTTCAAAAGAGATTTTTTAAGCAAATAGTTTGAAGCTAATATAGCTAATTTAATATCTAATCAAAATAGGCTTTCAACCAAAATTAATCAAAAGAAATGGGGAAGAACACTTATATGTATCAAAAAAATCCACCAAAGATATTTTGATTCTTAACATCTATGTCCCAAACACAACAGGCATCTATTATGTAAAGAGACACTACTAAAGCTTAAATCACACAATGATGATCACACATTGATAGTGGGGAAATTTAATACCTGACTACCTGACTTTCACAAATGGATGGATCATGCAGACAAAAATTAAGCAGATAATAATGGAAGCTAAAATATGTTATAAACCAAATAGACCTAATAGATATATACAGAAAATTTTACACAAACACAAAAGAGTACCCTTTATTCTCAGCACCTAAGTAATCTTTATAATTGACCACAGTCAGTCACAAAGCAAAACTCAACATACAAAAAATTGAAATAATAATCTATGAGTTAAAATTGGATTTCAACAACAAAAACAATAGAAAGCCTACAAACTTATAATCCACAAACTTATAAAAGCTAAACAAGTAACTACTGAATTACCAGTGTTCAAAGAAGAAATAAGAAATAAATAAATGATGTCCTACAATTCAATGAAAATGAATACAAAGCGTACCCTAACTTATGGGAGCACAATGAATGCAGTGCTAAGAGAAAAAATTATATCGCTAAGTGTCTTTATAAAAAAAATTAGAGAAATGTCATATTAGTGACTTCAGCCATTGTGAAAGAAAGCTCTAGAACAAGAAGAAGCAAACACGCACAAGAGAAGTAGAAGAAAGAAATAAAAAAGTAAAAGAATCAATAAAATAAAAACAGAAAATACAAAGAATCAATAAAACACAATGTTGGTTCTTTGAGAAAATCAGCAAGAGAGACAAGCCTTTATCCAAAGACAGAAAAAGTTAATATTCAAATTAACAAATCAGAAATGAAAAAAGGCACATAAGAACAGACATTGAGAAAATAAAAAGAATCAAAAAATTATCAGTTTAATTTAGATATTCTAATTATTAAAGTTAAATCTTTGTCAAAAACAATTTGAGTTGATCTATAAACCTTAAGGAAATAGAAGAATTTATTCAAAGATTCCCAACCAAAATAGTCAAGGGCCATACAATTTTAGGGCAGAATTTTACAGAATTCAAAGAAGACCTAATACTATTCAAATTATTCAAAAAATAAAAACAGAAAAAACATTGCCATTTTTTAAAAATAATGTCACAGTTACCAAAATACCCAAACCATACAAAGGTTCCACAAAAAATTAAAGAACAATTTTTCTCAAGAATATTTATGCAAAAATACTCAATAAAATCATCACAAACTGAATTTAAGAACATATCAAAAATATTATATACCATGATTAAGTATGCTTTAGCATGTAAAAATAAATCAATGCAATATACTACATAAAAAAACTCACAGCCAAAACCCATACAGTTATCTCAAATAATGTTGAAGAAGCCTTTGACAAAATCTGACATACCTCCATGATAATAGTCTTGGGGATATCAGGGGTACAAGGGACATACATAAAGACAATAAAACAATACACAAGCCAATAGACAACATCAAAGAATATGGAAAGAAACTCAAAGCAATTTCACTAAAATCAGGAAAAAGTCACTCTCTTCATATTTATTCATTATATTTAAGTTCTAGCTAGAGTAATAAAATTCAAAAAATTAAGAGAGATACAAAGTCAAAACATTATTATTCACCGATGATATGATACATAAGCATCTTGAAAAATTACTCGAGAGAACTTCTACAGCTGATAAACACCTTAAGTTATGTGGATGGACATAAGATTAAATAAAAACATGTTGTAATAGGGTTTCTGGCCTGTACTTTCTAGGCCTGGAGCAGAGGTTTGACTGGCAATCTGGCAGTCCAGCAGAAACACATGCAGTCCCACAGAATCACACAGATGTTTTCATTAATTGTCTGCTGATTGACCTAGGGCCAATATATATAACTTGCTGCTCTTTAGTCTTAAACTAACCCAGCTTTCTTATCCTGTTTAGCCACATAGCTTTGTACCTTTTCTCAGAGCAGCATTTCAACTTCTTTCCTCTGCTTTGTTTCCTGGAAGCTCTAGAATTTCTGTGGTTTCTCTCTGTGGCATCTCTCTATGCTTTGAGATGTTCCCAAGTTTTCTTAGCCTGATAGCCCTGCCCACACTTCCTGTCTGCCTTTTGGCCAATCAGCATTTATTAAACCCATAGGTGGGACAAGTATTTACAACATACCATAATACCACTACAAAAGCATCAGTAGCCCTTATGTATACATATGATAAAAGATCTGGGAAAAAAATCAAAGAAACAACTCCCTTCATGGTAGCCACAAATAATATAAATACCTTGATATAACTATACTCAAGTAAGTAAAAGCTTGTATGAGAAGAACTTCAAGTCTTTGAACAATGAAATTGGAGAAGATATCAGAAGATGGAAAGATCACTCATGCACATAAATCATGAGGATGAACATAGGAAAAAATGCCCATCTTATCAAAAGCAATATGCAAATTTAATGTAAGGCCCACTAAAACCCCAACATAATTCTTTACAGACATTGAAAGAACTCAACTTAATGTAAAAAAAATCAGGAAAGTTAAAACAATATTGCATAATACAAGAATTTCTTGGGACATCACTATTTCTAATTTCAAGATTTACTACATAGCTATGGTAATTAAAACAACATGGTATTGACATAAAAACAAACAGGTGAATCAAGCAAATAGAATCAAAGATCCAGACATAAAATTTATACACCTGTGAAAACCTGACTCTTTTTTTATTTTTTACAAATAAACCAAAATTATACAGTGGAAAGTATTTTGACAAATACTGTTGACATAACTGGATGTTTGCATATAGAAAAATGCAAATAGTTCCAGAGCTACCACTGTGCATAAAACTCACATCCAAGTGAATCAAAGAACTGAACATAAATTCAAATACATTGAACCTGATAGAAGAGAAAGTGGTAAATATCCTTGAGTGTATGGGCACATAGGACAAATTCCTCAACAGAACACCAATAATGCAGGTACTAAATTTAACAATAAATAATTATGACATCATAAAACTGAAAGGCTTCTGGAAGGAAAAGAATGTCAAAAGGGCATCCTACAGAAAGACAAGATCTTCACCAATCTCAAATCTGACAGAGGGTTAATTCCCAAAATTCATAAAAACTTAAGAAACCAGACATCAAGAATCCGAACAATCTAATTCAAAATGAGGCACAGATCAAAACAGATAATTTTCAACAGATCAACTTCATAGTTGAGAAACACATAAATGCTTAATATCCATAGCTATCAGAGAAATGCAAATTAAGAAAATGATTCTTAGATTCTTTCTTTTTTTTGGGGGGGAAGGGATATTCTCTTAGAAAATTTATTCGGTCATCAACTTTAAGACTTGAAAAGACCATAGAGAACCATGCATAATTATTCAAACTGAGAATTTTAATTTGTTTTCTTTTTTAATATTTTTTCTTTTCTTATTTTTTGTTATGAATAAAGAAGTCACATTTTCTATCCATGTATATCCTTATTCAAAGTCCCTTCCCCCTCCCACCCCCCAGGACACTCTCTCTTCTCCACATCTCCCCATCTCCTCCTCAGCATGGGCAGGAGGTCCCAAGGTCCCAATATTTCTCAGTTCAGCCTCCACTCCTGGCAGATTCAGTTTTCTCCCGCCAATTCTATCTTACACCCATCATAATAGCTGAGATTAGAAACACAAGTGACAGCTCATACTAGCAAAAATATAGAGTAAAAAGAACTCTCCTCTTTTGCTATTGGTAAGTGAGAACTTGTATAGTTACTTTGGAAACTAATATGGATGGCAGTTTCTCAAAAAAAAAAAGAAAATTAATCTATCCAAAGACTCAGTTCTACCACTTTTGAACATGTACCCAAAGGCTGCAAAAACATTCTTTTTTTCATTGAAAGATGATGGGTGAATAAGGTGATTAAGCACGCACATACAGACACACACACATACACACACACACACACACACAAAACAAAACAAAACAAAACAGAAATTTGTGGTTGCCATAGAGCATCCATGGGCATTAGCTATGATCTACTGTACTTTATCTGTAACTGAGCCTAACCTGTCTTGAGGAGCTTTGGATTTTATTTTTTATGTTTCATGTATTTTAGAGAAAAGTGAAATTTTATTACTGTATGGGGTTTTTGTTATCTATTCTGAATATTTTGCTTTTTTATATAATGTTTGATATTGATTTTCAAAAAACAATAAACAGCCATAAAATGAAAAATTTAAAACTTAAAATCACTATAATATTGGCTGTACTTTCATATGAAAATAAAATGTCACAGTGATAAATATTTAGGAAGTAAGTGCATTTTAACTATATACAAAATTCTCAAAATGTTTTCAGAATGTTGTGCCATAGAATTTTTGTTCCACCCAGAATTTGAAACTTTACCTCTTCTAGTAGCTGTAACATGATCCTCAACATACTCATCATTTCTATAACCTGACATCTGGCCATGGTTTGTGTTTTAAGGTTGTTTTTTATTTTTAGTCTTTTTAAAAACTGAACTATAATTACAATATTTTATCTTTACCTCTTCTCTCTTTAGTACCTCTACTCATTCTCTCTCAAATTCATAGCATCTATTCTTTCAATTGTTATATATTATATTGTCTATACATGTAATAATATTTAATTTATTATATATAATACATGTATATATGTGTATATACATTGTCTTCATCACTGTTCTATGGCTATGAAGAAGCATCATGATCAAAGCAATTTATTCAAAAGAAAGCATGTAACTGAAGTTTTGTTTAAAGATTCAGAAGTTTAGTTGATTTTTATCATGGAGAGTACATGGTTGGAGCACAGTAACACTTACAGCACTTGAGCAATAATTCAAAGTTACTTTATAATCTGTTGCCAGAGAGAAAGAAGGCACTAGGCTTGATGTGGGCTTTTTAAAGACTCAAGGTCCATCTGAAGGTGCATACTTCCTCTAACAAAGCTACCCTTCCTAATCCTTCTCAAGTATTAACACTTTCAGATGACTAATTATTAAAAATTATAAGCCTTGGGGGCCATTTTCATTCAAAGCATCACATAGGTATATAAATATATAATGTGATCTCCTTAATCCAAATATGTGTGTGTGTGTGTGTGTGTGTGTGTGTGTTCTTATAGTGGACCACTTGAGTAATAAGAAACTGATAAGTAGCTCCTCCCTGAAAATGGCTAATTATTCTCCTCTCAGTATATTTTAGTTGCATGTAGTTCTTTTCCTAAGAGTAGGGCTCAATGAGATGCCCCTTCTTGGGTTAGCATGTTTGTTGGTGCTGTACTGGTTCAGGTCTTCTTTAGGCAGCCATACTGTATCATGAGTGAAGCTCCTCTGTGAATTCTAGAGGACACACAGCATATATACTTTATAAGGGCTTCAACATTAAAATCCAGTCACTACCTTTGACTTTTGTTGTGCAAATAGTTTCTCTATAATGGGGTACATTTGACAATATTTATGTTATTTTTTTAAGTAATGGGAATTGATCCTAAACATCAAACATGTGAAACAATTTCTCTACCACTGAGCTGTAGCTACAGCCCAAAGTTCTATTTATTAGTAATTACTTTTATGCTTTGTGATTTACAAACAATTTCCTTAGACCACAACTATTTTCTCTAATTACATAGATCTTGGAGAATGTCTTTTTTTTTTTACAAGTTTGTTTTGAATATTGGGAGCATTGCTTTATCTAATCTTTCTTTGGATTCTTGAATCCTATGAGGCAGTTTTTTTTTTCTTTTTCATTTACTTATAAAACAGTCTTTTTTTTATCCATTTATTTTCTTGCTCCTCTTCCCTTCCTTTCTCCCAATCCCTCCCAGTCAGCATTCAGCCTCCCTGTTCTCATTCCCCCATCCCCTCCCTAAAAAGGGCATGAAGTCCCAAGGTGTGTCAGCTCAGCATGACTCATCTACTCTAGGTAAGTACAATTTTCTTATCCTAATATCAGGACTGGGCTAAGTCTTCTTCTGAAGGAAATAGATGCCAGTCCACTCAGAGAAGCACAGTCTAATCCCACCCCTCGAGGCTACACAAACTGCCAATCTCAGTCATCAGTGGCCTACCTTTGGAGGGCGAAGCTCCTTTTCCCAATAGTTCCTCAGTGGCTGTTCTTAATTCAGTGAGCTCCCCAGAGCTCCAGGTAGCCATCACTGTGGGAATTTTCCTCATAATACCTACCCCCTTGCTCATACATATTCTCCCTCCCCACTCTCAGCTGGACCAGGAACTCAGTCCAGTGCTCAGCCATAGATCTCTGCTTCAACCTCTATTCATTGTTGAATGTAGGTTCTGTGATGACACTTAGGGTGGTTATTCTTTTGATTATAAGGGAGACAGTGCTTTTCTTAAACATACTCTGATGTTTATGCAATCAGGTCTAATGTTTTACAAGAGAAAGATGGGCAAAACTATTTCTACATTCAGGTTTTCCATTTGTTCAAGTGAGTCAAATATCAATGACCTAAATCCTCCATTCCTTTCTTTTTCTTCTTTTTTAAGTTTTTTGAAATTGTTATTGTTATATGATTTTTAAAAAATTTTTTGAGGGATCACAGAGATCTCTTTGCCTCTGCCTTCTGAGTACTGGGACTAAAGGCATGGACTGCCACTGCTCAACTATAGCTATATATGAGTATTTTATTTACAACATTCTACAGCTATTTATCCTTCCTCAAATTCCTTCCTGGATCTTCTCATTTCTTCTAAAATGTATGGCTTTTATTCTCTAATCATAATTCTAACTATGTCAGAAATTGAAAAAATCTAACACATCACTTGAGGAAATCATTTGAAAATATTTTCATATACTACTGTGTTTAACTCTCCCATATAGATTATAACAAGAATTTAATCATAAAGCCAAAAGAAATTAAAAATAGAGTAATCATTCTTCCCCCATAGCTGAGGTATGTGTTCATGAGAGGAATGTATGAATAGGAGAGCAAAATTAAAAGCAAACACACAAATGAGGGAGAATGTCTCTAGATGTGATATCTCCTCCAAACTAACTTTCAGGAAGTAGTAGCTTATCTGTATATTGATTG
Organism: Sigmodon hispidus; assembly: GCA_004025045.1. Taxonomy (NCBI): domain Eukaryota; kingdom Metazoa; phylum Chordata; class Mammalia; order Rodentia; family Cricetidae; genus Sigmodon; species Sigmodon hispidus. The sequence goes on along the minus strand of PVIH01014487.1, from coordinate 23,150 downwards.
AATTAGAAGCAGGAGCTGACTGCTAAATTTTCCACTGACATTTTAAGTTCTGAAGCATTTTTTACACCACCCACTTAGGAGTATCACTGGCTATAAAATAAAATATACATGAATGTTGGGCCCTCCAAGGCCCAGGGTTGTGGCCCAGTGTGAGTGACCCAGCACAGCTCAATTTCAGACTCCCTCTGCCCAGCCCCACTAATGTGATAAAATAGTATTAGTCCTTATTCTTGACTCCACCTACAACATTGCAAGGTTGGCAACTCTGTATATGTTCCTGCCTGGTGCAATAAAGTAAGCTCCTGCTTCAACAAGACTCCCTATTCAGTGTGTGTTTTTCCGCCCTGTCTGGATCATCGACACCCTCCATATCACTTCAGTCCTAGGGAGAGTTGGGAAGGGCATCTCAGCCCATGAACATGTGTCAGTTTCATCATACCGTTTCAGAATTTCAATCTACCACACCTATATCAGTTGCAACTGGTAGCCTCACCAGAACCATGCTGCTCAAGAACTCTGGTAAGTAACCAAGCTGAATGAAATGTGTTTGATATCCTTTCTTTATCTCTGAAATTTTACTTATATCTTTGTTTACTTGAGACAGTATCTTACTATATAGGCTTGGCTGTCCTAGAACTTGCTATAAAAACCAGGCTGGCTTTGATTTCACAGAGATCCACCTAGCTCAGCCCAATGGGTACTGGTATTAAAGGCACAAGCTTCTATGCCTGGCTACCTCTGATTTGATAAAATTCTCCTTTGCCTACTTCATTTTTGATTCCACATCTCATCGTACTTGCTTTGGTTCAACGGCTCTGCCTAAAATTTTCAGAACGTTCCCAGAACTTCCTCACAAATTTTCTGTCAATACTAGACATCCCTAGGGTCAGTCTCAAAGTCTATAGCACTAGACCCATGAAAAAAACTCAGAGATATGTTCTTGTGGCTCTGACCATGATCAGCTGGTCATTCATCCCGTTATCAATTGTACTCTCTTTCTGCTTGTTGTTTGTGCAATTCTGTGCTCAGACTCAGGAGTCACTTTTCAGAACAGGTACAGTGAGAAGGTTTTTTTTTTTTTAGCATGAAGATATTGGCATGTGTTATCATATGAAAGTGGTGGGCAGAAAGCCTTACAACCTGAGTCCAACCACCAGAACCTTAGCAAATGTAGAAGGAGATATCATCTAATTTCACAATGTTTCGACCTTCATGGATATCCTCTCTCTTTTTCTCTCTGGGTATGTGGTATCACAAACACACACTAATGAAAATAATAATAAAAGTTAAAATATTTTAAATGTTATTAAGCCAAATGCTTTACTAAAATTGGTGCTCATGATATCTCCAATAAGAAAATATACCCCAGTCTTCCTCACCTACACAAAAAGGACCACAATAACATCAGATATTTTTGATACCCAACTAAGGATCTCTTTCTGGAATGTTCTGAAATTCCCTTTATATTCTATTCAGTTAGCTTTGAGGCTTTTGCCCTTTGTCAGTCTTCAGATGTAGTAGCTTCAGACACAAGCCTATTTCTGCTGTCCCCCTGCCTTTTATTACTCTGTAGTCTAATCAGAATTATCATTTCTGGAATCATATGGAAGAGGAGTCCAGCCAAAGTCACATCTGAATGTTGTTGCAGCTCTAATGCACCTCTGAACTACAAATTGAACTGTTTTCTGCTTTCAGCTCCCAGGGTGCTTTTTATCACCATCCATGTGGAATAATTCAAGTGTAATTTTTGTTTTGCACTTGCAAACTTCAGAAACTCCCCCTTCCTATCACCCTACATTACTCATATGTCAGCCCAGACTCAGAAACAGATCCACAGTCAAACTCCACTCTACATCATCATCAGCCACCAAGGTATCCAGTAAATTCCCTTGTCTGTTACCATCATCAGCTGTGACAATCATTGTGATTCTGTCCCATTTGTGTTTCTCAGGCATTGCCTTCATTTCTATACTCCTGTTCATAAACCCGGGAGCTGCAGGAGCTCAAACATCACTGGCTGTCTCAAATACTGGCTTGTGGTTGTGTCATGCAGTACCCAGGTGTGGAGACAGAATCTACAACCCCTTGGAGCAGTGCTGTGACGATGACAACATTCTGTCTTTTAACCAGACCCTTCATTGTGGCACTAACAACTGCCCCTACTGGCCCTGCTTTGAACTTTGCTGTTCTGAATCCTTCAGACCCAAACAGAAATTTATTATCAAGTTGAAAACTGAGGGGGAGAGATCCCATTGCAGGTCATCCCCTATCTCTGTGGACTGTGACAGGTAAGTATATCCTCTTCCTGTTTGTATGTGAGGTTGGCTATAGGAAATAGGACACGGCATCTGTAGGTGAATACCACTTTATTAAAACCTCATGCTTTATTCTAACAAACTCTCAGGCCCTATTGTTCATTCCCTTCTCTGAAATTTTACTTTTTTTTTTCTTTGCAGCAGGAAGACATTTTACAAAGGAAATAGTCAAGAAAACTAACTTTTTATTAGGCAAGAAAGCGATACCCAGGTAGGCTTCAATGTATGTGAAATCCTCAAGTGAAATGAGGGCTAAATGCTAGGAGGTAAAGAGGACATTAATTCTACCACCTCTGAGGATCAGAAAACATTCCGAGGAGAATGGGCTGTTTTCAGGTCCAGTCTTTTTCAGTGAATCTGATAGAACTGGGCTTGTTCTATAGGCTTCAACTATGGGTGCTGGTCAGGTCATTGAACCTCTTCACTCCCTACTGCAGTAGCTATGGGTGTAATCCAGGGAAGAGACATTCATTGTCTTTCATTGGACAATGGTGAGTAGCTAAGCTCTAATAGATGGTTCCAAACCTGTGGCCACACAGATGGTTCTGGTTAAAATCAGTAGATCATTAAAAATACTTTTATTAATACTCTGATTGCTGTCAATCAAACTTGATTCCCTCTTGTTGTTCTTGTCAATACTATCTTGAGTTCTGTCTTGGCTGACCATGTGTAAATGAGTGTGGGGACATCTACTGGGGCATGAGCAATATATCTAAGGCCATATCCCCAAAGAAAAGTAACTGTCCCTCCCTAAAGAACCCTGGCTGCTACCAATAGCTCTTTGGCCTGTATTGTGGTCTCAGGAAACACTATGACCCCCCACATTAAAATTTTGACTGATTTTAACTTGCCTGGGTTTTGTGCAGGCAATCACATATGCTCTGAGTTTATGCATGCATTAACCATGTCATTCTAGAAGACAGCCTTAACTGGCTCTCTTCCCTCAGGTCTGGCTCTTACAATTTATTTACTCTTTCAATATGTTCCCTGAGCCTTGGTTGTAGAGGTTGTTGCAGATGACCTATCTGAGGCTGGAGACTCACAGTCAGTTATTCTCAGCATTTTGATCAGCTAGGAGTCTCTGTATCAATCACTACTTACTGCAAAACGAACCTTCTCTGACCAAGGTTGAGAGCACATGTATAGAGCATAAAAATAAATAAGAAAAGGAAATTTGAGAAATGAATAGATGGCTCAGTAGTTGGAATCACCTGTTGTCCTTCTAGAGAACCTGATCAGCATCCATTCCAATAGCACACATGATAGCTGACAACTACCTGTAACTCCACTCCTAGGAAGCCATCTTCTGGCTTCTGCTAGAACTGCAAATAATGCTGAACTGACATTTATAAGTGCAAAATATCTGCACATGTAAAAATGAAGATTAAACATTTGAGAAAACAAAACAATGATCCTTTGGAATATGACCATTCATCAAAATAGCAGTGGTAGATACACACACACACACACACACACACACACACACACACACACACACACACACACACACACACACACACACAAACACACACAGATACACACACACTGCGGGGCTAAGATTGACAGGTTGTATTTCTCATTTTTATTTTTTAAGCCAGAATGCAACATATTAAATATCATTTTTTTGTCATTTCAAACACAATGTATTTTAATAAGTTTCCCTGATATCTTACCCTAACCCTCTGGACAGGACAAGTCAGTCTGTGTTTCCCAAACTCTTATATATCTGCCTTCCTATAAGTATATCTCTACCTTAAGTTTCTTAACTCTCAAATTTCTTCCCTGGACAGATTTGAATGTTTGAATATTTTTCTGGTAAACAGATGCTCCTGAATCCTGCAACTTGCAGAATGAGTGCAAGTTGAACATAGTTTATTTAAACATGTACTGAAATGTTATGAAATTATCATGTGTAAATGCAAATAAAAAGAAATATATCCATTCTAGAGTCCATGAGAATACAGAGCTGTATGCAAGCTAGGCCCTCAAAGAAACTCAAACTGTGGGTGCTATGTACCAAATCTCTTTTAAACACTCCTTCCTGGTTGCTCTGGAGACTCCAGAAATGAACAAAGATTACATGTCTGTTTACAAAAGAAAAAAATTAGATCCTCAGGACTCTCTCCAGATTATAGATGAGAAAAGAGACTGTTAGACCAGGCTAACTGTCTGCATGTTTTTTAGTGACCTTCATGGATACAGCTCCTGTGAATAGTCACCATGCTGGGCTTGGCTTTTTTCTTTAAACCATTTTTTATCACTTTTAAAATTTGTTTTTAATTTTTTTACATACCTCCTACTGCTTCTTCTCCTACTCCATCTGCCAGTCCTCCCTCAGGCATTTCCTACCCTCTCCCTTTTACCCCACCCATTCACTCCTCAGAGAAAGTAAAGAATTTTACAGTGAGTCAATTTCATCTGGCATATCCAGTTGAGATAGGACCAAGTTCCTCACCCAAGTATCAAGGCTGAGAAAGGTGTTTTCCCAGTAGGCATTGAGTTCAAGGAGCCAGTTCATGGACCTAGGGTAAACTCTGCTGCAAGAGGCTCCAGTAACTGCCCATGACTTTTGACAAACCCTTAGCACATATTAGACAAAGAGGTAAATGATACTTCATCCAACCCAGCCAGAGATCCTGGTACCTGTCACCCAGGCCCTGAGATACAAGCCTTGTAATCCTAACTCTGCTCATTGTTCTCCAATTCAAGGCCAACAAGGAAAACTATTACAGACCAGAAATTCCCAGTAAAATCCAGTTTGCTGTGCATTCTCATCTACAAATCCCACTCCTAACCCACCCCACCACATTACCTGGCAACTTCGGAGACTACCTGGCCCCAAAGCCCAAACCAACCCATCACCTGGCAACCTCAGGGGATGCTTGAGTCCCATAGTTTCTCAGCATCTATTGGACTAACACAGATACTTTAGAACCACAATTCACCAGCACCTAATGAATCAAGAGCTTCTATAGGAACAAGAGCTCATATTGATCCAAGATTGGATCCCTGAAACACAAAAGCAGCTAGCTATTATTACACCAAGTACAGCTCACTGGGACAAAAAAATACTACCTCCATGTGGACCAAGCGCACAGATTGTACCAAAATCAGCTCGCTGAAGTACAGACAAATTCTGCTTTAATCTGAGGAAGCAATGGGTAGATGCCAGTGCAAAAATACATAGAACACCATAAAGAATAATAAGGCATTATCAGAATCTGATGGTTCTACAATAAAAGACTTGATAATGTGTAGCGGAAAATCAGAAGCTACACATGTGAACTGATTGCATCAGAGTGCTGGAGCTGAGCGGGGTGTGGTCAACTGGAAAGAGCGTCGGAAGTCAAGCCCCTGGATGAAAGAGGTGGAAGAGGAAGCCGGGCTCTGGTGCAGTTCCTGGATCACGGTGGATAAGGCGGTTGGGAAACTCTCCAGCGTGCTGCTTCCCCCTCTATTTTCTCCCTTTGAACAAAACCCTTCTCTGTAAGTGATATTTGGATAATAAATATTACTTAATATATATCTCACGATGGGTTAATTACCGTAATATCTGGCGCCCCACGTTGGGCGCCATCTGTAGTATTAAGTTTCCTGGCCCGTTTGGGGTTGGAGATTTGTGACCTGGTACATGCAGCGGTAGTTGGAACCTGGTTCATGGTGGCTTTTGTCCCCCAAAGAAATGAATCACACGCTTATATCCTTTACACTCTTTGGCCCATATCTTAAGCACATTACTAGCTAGCTCTTTCACCTTAATTCAACCCATTTCCATTTATCTTCCCACCACGTGGCCCACAGTCCATGGCTCACCTGTTTCTTAAATGTCTGTCTTCTTCCAGGGGGCAGATGGAGACTGGCTAACTCCACCCTTTCCTACCTGCCTGCCCTCTGATTCTCCACCCACTTCCATGATGCTGTACATAGGCCAAAACAGTACTTTATTTATAACACACTGAGAACATTCTGCCACAATCATGACAATGTAGAAAAAACAAAAGAAAATGACCTTAAAAACAAATTTATGAAGATAATAAAAGCCTTAAAAGAGAAAATAAAAAACTCTCTTAAAGAAATAGAGAACCCACCTGTAAAGTCACTCTCCAGGACCAGGGTTCATCCCTAGAGACTGATCTCAAACACTCCCTAGCAGACAGGACTAGTATTTGTCTGGGAAGCACTCCTCCAGCTACACCTAAAAGAAGGGACCTTGCATGACTGGCCCCACTTCAAACTGCACCAGCAGAGAAGGACTGAGGACTTTGAAATTCAGACCCTGTCCAGAGGTGAACAGATTCTGGCACCTGGACCACCCATCCAGAGAGTCACTCTCTAGGACCAGGGTCAAATCCTAGAGTCTGAACTCAGACTTTCCCCAGTAGACAGGTCTATGGTTTGGCTGTGAGGGGCTCCTCCTGTCATACCTAAAAGAGTGGACCTTGCACATCCAGGCCCCACCTCCAGGGCAAATTGCATCATCAGAGAAGGACTGAGACTTTGAAATTCAGACCCCTGTCCATAGCAGAGTCAGAGATCAAGCAGACCCCTTGCTCAGAGGAGACAAGAGACATACAAGCCCTCTTGCCACAACAGGTTAGAAGCTGCCTGATTGTGAACCACTGAATCCATGGGCAGACACCAGTGCAAAAATACATATAACAATATAAAGAGCAACAAGGCAACACCAGAAGAAACTGGTGGTTGTACAACTACAAGACCTGAACAGAGAAATACAGAGGAAACAGCAGGAAACAACACCAAAAACACCATTATGAAGATTATTGAAGCCCTCAAAGAAGATATAACAAATTCCCTTAAAGAAATAGAAGAAAGTATGAACAAAAAATTGGAAGACATGAACAAATCCTTGAAAGAAAACCAAGAAAATGTAAACCAAAAATTAAAGAAACATTTCAGGAACTAAAAACTGAAATAGAAGCAATAAAAAAACACAAAATGAGGCAAAGGTGGAAATAGAAAATCTGAAGAAAAAAGCAGGAACTACAAATACAAGCAAAACCAAAAGGATCCAAAAGATGGAAGACAGAATCTCTAGAGTGGAAGACTCAGTAGCAAAAATAGATACATCAGCCAAAGAAATTACTAAAACTGAAAAAGCCATAACACAAAATGTTCAGGAAATCTGGAAAACCATGAAATGACTTAACCTTATAATAATAGGAATAGAAAAATGAGAAGAATACCAGATCTAGGACTGTCTGCTCCCTGCCCAGGGAGGAGATGGGCAGTTGCAGAGAAGAAAAATGACCAGATGTGTTGGGAGGGGGAAGAGACCTTGAATAAGGATATATAGGGAAAGCTGAACACAAAGAAAATATATGTGTAGCAATCTTATTTGTATTTCTACCCTTGATAAGCCATGCATATGATTCTTATCCTCTGTATAGT
>PVIH01014487.1:0-15326 GCA_004025045.1 Sigmodon hispidus | reverse complement strand
TACCAGATCAAAGGCACAGATAATGTATTCAATAAAATAATAGATGAAAACTTTTCTAACTTGAAGAAGGAAATGCCTATAAAGATACAAGAAGCTTACAGAGCACCAATTAGATATGACTCCCCCAAAATTCCATTCACCACATAATAATCAAGCAACAAAACATACAGAACAAAGAAAAAATTTAAGAGCTGCAAAGGAAAAGGGCCAACTTACTTATAAAGGCAGACACATCAGAAAAACAACTGACTATTCAATGAAAATGATAAAAATCTAGAAGGGGTTGGTCAGAAGTTATAAGACACTAAAAGAGCATAGCTGCCAACCTAGACTACTATACCCAGCAAAATTATCAATCACCATAAATGGAGTTAACAAGATATTTTATGACAAAGTCAGACTGAAACAATACCTATCTACCAATCCGGTCTACCAGAAAGCATTAGAGGGGATGGTAATGCCGTAGTTTCATTTATTGAGCAAAATTGTTTTGACAATTCTGGATTTCCTGTTATTTCAAATAAAACTGAGTAATGTTCTTTCAAGGTCTGTAAAAAGTTGTGTTGGGATTTTGATGGGAATTGCATTTAATCTGTGGATTGCTTTTGGTAAGATTGCCCTTTTCACTATGTTAATCCTACCTATTCAGGATCATGGGAGATCTTTTCATTTTTTGATAACCACGTCAATTTCTTTCTTCAGAAATTTAAGTTTTGTCAAAAGAATATTTTACTTCTTTGGTTATAGTTACACTGAGGTATTTAATGCTATTTGCAGCTATTATAAAAGGTGATGTTTCACTTATTTCATTTTCAGCCCTTTTATCTTTAGTGTACAGTAGGGTTACTGATTTCTTTGAGTTAATCTTGTATCCTGCTACATTGCTGAAGGTGTTTATTAGCTGTAGGAGTTCCCTGGTAAAATTTTGTGGGTAACTTATGTATCATATTATATCATCTGCAAATAGAAATAGTTTCACTTCTTCTTTTCCAATTTGTATCCTCTTAATCTCCTTTTGTTCTCTTATTGCTTTAGCTAAAAATTTGAGAACTATATTGAATAGGTAAGAGGAAAGAGGATATATTTGTCTAGTTCCTTATTTTAGTAGGATTGCTTTGAGTTTTTTCTCCATTTAATTTAATGTTGGCCATCAGCTTTTTGTAAATTGCCTTTATATATTTAGATACTTTCCTTGTATTCCTGATCTCTCCAGAACTATTATCATAAAGGAGTGCTGGATTTTGTCAGAGGCTTTTTCAGCATCTAAGGATATAGTCATGTGACTTTTTTCCCTTCAATTTGTTTATATGATGGTTGACATTTACAGTTTTCTGTATGATGAACCATCCCTGCATTTCTGGTATGAAGCCTACTTGATCGTGGTCAATGACCAACAATTTAATATGTTGTTGGATTAAGTTTGCCTGAATTTTGTTGAGAATTATTGCATCAATATTCATGAGGAAAATTGGTCTGAATTTTCTTTCTTGTGTCTTTCAGTGGCTTGGGTGTGAGGGTTAGTGTGGCCTCATTAAAATAGTTTGGCAATATACCTTCAGTTTCTACTGTATAGAACAGTTTGAGGAGTATTGGTATTAGCTCTTCTTTGAATGTGTGGTAGAACTCTGCATTTAAACCATAGAGGCCTGGGATTTTTTTTTTATTTGAGAGACTTTTAATAACAGCTTTCATTTCCTTTGGTGCTATAGGACTATTTAGGTCTTTAATCAGATCTTGATTTAATTTTGGTAAATGATACCTGTCCAGAAAGCTGTCCATTTCTTCTAGGTTTTTCATTTTTGTGAAGTATAGATTTTCAAAGTATGACCTGATAATTCTCTGGATTTCCTGGAGGTCTATAGTTATGTCTCTCTGTTCATTTCTGATTTTGTTACTTTGGATACTCTCTCTCTCTCTCTCTCTCTCTCTCTCTCTCTCTCTCTCTCTGCTTTTTGGTTAGCTTGGATAAATGTTTATATATCTTTTTGACTTTCTCACAAAACTACTCTTTAATTCATTGATTCTTGGTATTGTTCTTTTTGTTTCAATTGTATTGATTTCACCTCTACATTTAATTACTTCCTGCCATCTACTCCTTCTAGGTGACTTTGCTTCTAATTGTTCTAGGGCTTTCAGCTGTGATGAGAGTTCTCTTTTGTGAGATTTAGTCCCTATTCTTTTCCTGTAGGCATCTAGTTCTATGAATTTTCCCCTTAAGACTGCTTTCCTTGTATCCAATAAGTTTGGGTATGTCTTGGATTCATTTTTTTGTTCAATTTTAAGAAGTCTTTGATTTCTTTCTTAATTTTTTCCTTGACCCAGTGGTGGTTCAGTTGAGTGTTTAGTTTCCATGAATTGGTAGGCTTTCTGTATTTCTTGATGTAGTTGAACTCTAACTTTAGCTCATGGTGATCTGATATGGTACAAGGAGTTATATCCATTTTTTTTGTACCAGTTGTTATTTGCTTTATGACCTAGTATGTGGTAAGTTTTAGAGAAAGTCCTATAAGGTGCTGAGAAATGTGTATATCCCTTTTGTTTGGGTGGAGGATTTGGTATATATCTATTAAGTCTATTTGGGTCATAACTTCTGCTAGCTCCCTTATTTCTCTGTTGAGTTTCTGTCTGGTTGACATATCCAAGGGTGAAAGTGGAGTATTGAAGTCTCCCACTATTAGTGTGTCTGGTTTGATTCTATTATTTTAGCTTCCTCCTTCCACCATGCTTTCCACTATAAAAGTGGCCCTGCTTCCAAAACAGCAGTAACCATATCTAACCAGTTCTTAGGAGTGATCTCTTTGCATGATGACCAGCTATTTAGCATTGTTTTTCAAATGGTGAATGCATCACATATGTCACAATCACATCTTTAACTCTTTTTAGTTCTAACATTTGTACTGGAGCCCAAGTAACTTCTCTAATATCTTTATCCTCTTTTGATTTTTTATAGGTTACTGGGTATATTAGTGTTGGCTGTCTGATTAACATCGACTGTTTTTCTGTAGCCTTATATGACATTGCTGAGGTTTGTTCTTTATACTCCTCTGAGTTTGAATATCTTTGAGTTCCCTCTTAATAGACTTTTTAAAGACTTCTTTCTTGGCATTCACATTAATTGACTTCTTGAATAATAAAACAGAGGTCAAACAACAATAAATATTCATAATAAACATCATGATGATAATACCATCTACTTCATTTAATTTTTCCTTTACTGGTTCCAATATCAAATCGTCTAGAGAAAGATCACAGAAAGAACAAGCATCCTCTATTGCCTTAAACAAATTCCCCCCTTTAAAAAAATAAACTGTTGTACTCACCAATCTAGTTGTCAGTGATGATTCAAATGGCTATGAAGTGGGGCAGCTATCTAATGTGATAGCAGTTCAAGGAGGGGTCCAGAAAGAGAAAGAACCTGCAGTCCACCAGGAAAAAGAGGCCACTGTCTGAAACAACTTAACCAAATAAAAGTGAAAAGGAAACACGTGTGGCTGTGTCTGCCTAAATCTAGAGACTAACTCAACAGCCTAAGTAGCTGGTAATTACTCCTCTGTCCACATGTTGTTATAGCCGATACACAGCTTTTTTTTGGGGGGGGGGGTAAATTCGTACTCTAAAGTTGAACACCAAATGTAGTTGAATGAATTTGGATTGTAAGAAAAGAATACTGTGATCCAAATATCAGGAGAAGGCTAAAATACCAGAGAGGAAGCACCACAGTCAATTCTCACCCAGCTGTCTTGCAATTTCCTCATCCTCATTCCTGGTCACTTCTGCCTGTCCCTTCTACCTGTTGCTTCTGGCAGTCACTTCTGCCTCTACTGGGTTTCTAAGAGGCCTTATGTACCCTTCTTCTCAACTGCATCTCATCCATGTTAAAATTGAAGGTGTGTCATACTCTTTTTCATAGCTAGCCCTGAACTTACAGAAACAGAGGATGTTCTGTCTCTGGATTTATGGGATTAAGTGTGTAGGTCAGCACTCCAGGCTTTCCATGTGCTGATATTAAAGGTATGTGTGATTGAATCTCAGCTGTTTGTCCATGTACTCAAGAATCAAGAAATTTCTGAGCTGTCTGCCTAGGGTTTGACTGTGCACTGTCTCCCCAATATTCAGGTTTTATTGAATATGTAATAAATATCCACAATATACAAACTGAAAAATATCATCTCATTAAATGCCAAAATAGCCTTTGACAAAGTCCAACACCCCTTCATGATAGTTTTTGGTGAGATCAGGAGTACGAGTGACAAAACTAAACATATTAAAAGCAATTTATTTACAGCAAGCTTATGACTAACATCAAATCAAATGAAGAAGAACACAATGCAATCCCACTAAAATTAGGGGCAAGACAAGTCTGACCACTTTCTCCATATATATTCAATATAGTACTTGAATGTCTAGTTAGAGCAATAAGAAAGCTAAAGTAACTCAGGTGAATAATAATGGAAAAGAATGAGTTAAAGTATCATTAATTACAGATAACATGATAAGTGTCCCCCAAAATTCTACCAAGAAGCTCTGAGAGCAGATAAACACTTTTCATGAGTTTCTGAAATACAAAAAATACAAGATCAACTCAAAATAATCAATATCCCTTCTATATACAGATAACAAAAAGGCTAAGAAAAAAATTAGGAATCAATAATCACTTTTACAATAATCATAAATAGTATAAAGTATATTGGTATAACTATAGAAAAGTAATTTAAAGACTTGTGTATTAAAAATCTCAAGACTTTGAAGAAAGAAAGTGAAGATATCAGAAGATGTAAATATCAATTAACATAGTAAAAATGACCATCTTATCAGAAGCAATCAAGAGATTCAATACAATCCTCATCAAAATGCCAACATAGTTATAGATCATTAAAAAAACAATACTCACTTTCTTATAGAAATACAAAATATCCAGGTTAGTTAAAATAAAACAACCCTACACAATAGAGGAAATTCTTGAGGCGTAATCATTTCTGATTTCAAGCTGTACTACAGAACTATAGCTATAAAAACCTTATGGTATTGACATAAAAAGAAGCAAGTTAGTAAGTGAAATAGAATTGAAGTCCTAGCTCTAAATTCATACACCTATGGATACCTGAGTTTTGATAAAGAAGCCAGATATTTATAATAGAAAAAGGAGAATATCTTTAGCAAATAATGCTGGTCTAACTGGATGCCAACATGTAGAAGAAAACAAGATACACTGAACCTGATAGAAGTAAAATTGAGGAATTGCTTTGGACTTACTTGCACAGGAATGAACTTTCTTTAAAGAACACCAAGAGCACAGTCACTAATACTAACCATTAATAAATGGGACCTAGTCAAACTGACAAGCTTTTGTAACACAAAGAACAGAGAAAATAAGGCAAAACACCGACCTACAGAATGGAAAATATCCATCAACTTCACATCTGACAGAGGCCTAATATCCAAAATATAAAAGAACTCAACGCACTAGACATTGAATTAAAGACAATTCAGTTAAAATGAGGGTGCTCATTTCAGTAAATACTTTACAGTATTGCCTTGTTAAAAATTATGCTGCGTTAGGCAAGTTCTTATTCAGATTGGCTGCTCTTCTGGAAAAGGGGATACAAATCTACTTATGGGCAGGTGCAGTACATATTCTGGCCAGCAGATGGCAAATACATCCCAGTCATCTAAAGATTTCTCAGTATGCTATTTATCAAATTCTTTGAGTAGAAGCAGAGTTAGACACAACTTTTAATAAGAGTAAATGTGTCAGACCATATTTCAACTCTTTAATTTTTCTGAAATATACAAATATACAATATCTCTCCACACAATGAACACTTGAAATGTGTGAAAATTTATTTTGTAATTTTTCACTTTCTAATTAGGTTGAGTTTCACATATAAAGGTTTTAAGTTTATACACACACACACACACACACACACACACAAATACACACACCTATGAATGGTCTTTTGTTGTAACAACACTAAATGAATGTTGGTTTGAAATGAAGAAAATGGGTTACAGATCTAAACAGAATCCTCAAGAGAAGCCTCTCAAATGGCCAATACACTCTTAAAGAATATTGAATAGCCTTAGCCATTAGAAAAATGCAAATCAAAATGATTCTGAGATTCTGTCTTAAACTTGTCAGAATGGCTATAATCAAAGACAAAAGTGACAGCAGCTGGTAAAAATGTGGAGCAAGAGGAACACTCCTCCATTGCTTGTGGGAGTGCAAACTTGTAAAATCACTATGAAAATTAATATGTTGGTTCTGCAGAAATCTAGGAAGTCCCAGCTATAGCATATACTCAAAAGATATTTGCTCAATACTATGTGCATAGCAGATTTATGTGTAATATGCAGAAACTAGAAACACCCTAGATGTTCCTCAAACATAGCATAGATAAAGTAATGTGGTACATGTACACAATGGATTATTACTAAGATGTTATAAAAACTAACATCATGAAATTTGCATGGAAACAGACTAAACTAGAAAAAAATCAAGAGTGGTGTAATCTAGACCTCAAAATTCAAACAGGGTGTGTACTCGCCAATATGTAGCTGTTAGTGGTAGAGTAAAAACATGCTTATCCTATAATCCACAGGCTTAGAGAGGCTAAGTAAAAAAAAGGGCTCAGAGGGTCAAGGGAAAATGCATGAATCTTCTGGGGAAGGGGAAATAGAATAGATAATGTAGGTAGACTGGGGTGGATGGGAATCAGGAGAAAACTGATAAGGGAAAGTGGAAGGAGAGAGTACATGGAGAGATGACTGCAGTTAGGGGTACATTTGGGAACAAAATGAAAACCTAGTGTGATGGAAGCTCCCAGAATCTACAATAGTGACCCTAGTGGAAAGTTTAAGTAATGGGGGATAAGAAGCTTAAGATGACAATTTTTTTTGTAATCAGACAGTGCTTCCTCTGGAGGTATTGGTACACAAACCTAGTCACAAAACATTCAACCTATAATTTGTTCTGCATGCAACACGTGCTACAGTGAAGATGGTGCACATCTTGTGGAAGTGACAGATAAATGACTGGTCGAACTTGAGAACTATGCAACCAAAGGAAACCCATGCTTGACACTGTCCGATGAGCCAGGAAACAAATGATGCATAGCCCACAGACCCAGGATAGAACCAAACATGACTGGACAAATACAGTTAACTAACTAGTTAATAAAATAAAATAAAATTTAAAAGTCGGTAAAATAATTTCTAATGATTTAAGCATGAATTCTAGTTGGTATTTAATTAAACCTCAGAGACAGATATTGTGGAAAAGCTGGACTAATAGAGAGAGAGACAGACCACAATCAATTCTCACCCAGCCAATAGGGTAAAAGCTATCTTAAAAAGACCTTGAATAAGGATATACAGGGATAGAAAAAAAATTCAGAGGGAAAGCTGAACACAAAGTAATTTTATGTGTAGCAAATTATTTGCATTATCACACTTGATAAGTCATGTTTATGATTTTCATTTTCTTTATAGTTATTGTTAACTTATCAGCATTTTAAATTCAATTCACTGTTTTTCTTGATAAATACAAAGCAAATAAAGAAGAAAAAAAAAGAGTCCTCTGTCTGTCTGGTTACTCCTACAGAATACCTTAATGTCATCCTATACCTGTCTTAAAATTCTTCTCTGTCCAGTTGTTTCACTTCTGTGTTTAACTCTGGATCATAATCCTAGAGTCAGGTTTAAAGGTGTGAGCTATTACAGAATAGTTTGTAGGCTTTGAATTCACATAAATACAGAAAGATTTCTGTCTTCTTAGTAATGGGATTAAAGGTGTAGGTCACCACTAGGTCATTTCTGTCCTGGGATTAAAGACTTGAGTTACCACTCTCTGGCTGTCATGGCTTTACTGTAGATGATTCTGTTCTCTGACATTCCAGGCTGATTTTATTAAATATAAAATGTATCACCACAAATGATGTTCTGCTATATTTGTACACTGGAGTCTAGCACGATTGTTATCGGAGAGGCTTCATCCAGCAACTAATAAGAGCAGATACAGAGACACAACAAAAAAATTAGGCAGAGCTTGGAAAAATCCTCCAGAAGATGGCGAGAAAGGATTGTAAGAGGCACAGGGATCAATGAAATCACAAGAAAATGACTCATAGGATCAACTAACCAGGGCTCATGAAAATTGACTAGACAATTAGGGATTCTGTAAGGGTCTGACATAGGTCTTCCATACACATACATACATACATACATACATACATACATACATAATCATTGCTTAGCTTGATATTCTTGTGGGACACCTAACAATGGGAGTGAGGGCTGTCTCTAAGAGTTTTGCCTGCACTTTAGATCCTTTTTCTACTAACTGGGTTGCTTCATTCAGCCTTAATATGAAGGGATGTGCTTAGCCCTATTGTAGCATGACATGCCATATTTGTTTGATATCCGTGAGAAGCCTTGCCACTTTCTGTAGAGAAATGAAAGAGGAGTGGATTTGTTGGAGAAGAAAGTAGGGAGAGGAACTCTGTTTTGGACGTTATATATAAAAGAATAATAAACTACAAAAAGAAAGAAACACAAAGTCAGATGTCTCAAATACATCATTTGTATAACCTTCTTGGCTTTCCTAACACACACTGTGAAGAAACTTAATGATGCACCCTGCTTTCCTGGCACATGGAAAGGTGCAGGAAAACAGAAAGCATCATGAACTTGGAGGAGGTTTTCAAATGAGATAGAAGTGTGGGACTTTTTTCCATTCCTAAGGAACTACTCTTCCAACTGCTCTTTGTTGCCACAGATTTACCTTCTTACCCCCTTCTCACAGCAGGAAACAAGGTAGGCCCATACAGAGTCCTGTTAGGACTGACTTCTTCAAAAACCTAAGATACACACAATCCCTTTATCAATGAATCTGAGAATGTTCCCTTTGCCCACCTTAGGATGTCCCCGCACTTTGGTAGGCTTCTACATCTTGTCACCACGATCAGAGCTGATCTGTTCCCCGCTGTCACACTAGCTAACTTGGGTAATGACAATCAGATGATTCCACATGAAAAAAACGCCATGAGGAGACATGATAGTGACTGGTTGTCTTTTGGGTAGGCATTCTGCTCTGTATTATCTCCTCTATTGTATCTAGACCATAGGGTTTTCCAAAGTCACCTCTCCAAAGTCATATTTTGTTATGTTTTGTAACACCTGATGCTAGGAGATAAACTCCACATACTTTTCATAACAGGACGTCATTGGAATCTTACATATGAACCTTAGATTGGGAAACAAGCTATATTAATGGTCACATCAAAGGGACAGGTTCTGGACTATCTGCCTGATCTGTGCATGAGGCTTGTTGGATGAGATCAGACACACACTGACAGTCAACACAGACTCTTCCCACTGTCTCTGTTCAGTAAAACAAGCTACCCTACTTGTCACCTTCCCCTGCTTAGTTACCTTGAATTCCAGGATAATAATAATAATAATAATAATAATAATAATAATAATAAAACATTTAAAGGCAAGTTACCATGAAACAAAAAACAATCAACCAAGCAGAAACAGATTAACCCCCTTAAATAATACTAGAGCTGTTAGAGGTAGAAGCTGACAGTTCTGACCTTCCTAAAAAAACCAGGCCTAGCCACTCATCCTCAATAATCTAAATAAAAGATACAATTAGCGATATAAAGCAGGTTTATTCAATGCAATTTCTTTGGGAAGAACAAAGAGGTAGTCTCTGTCTCTCTGTCTCTCTCTCTCTCTCTCACACACACACATTATCATCATCACCATCATTATCATCATCATCACAGTAATAATGTGGATTTTAGGCATAAATAGAGCACCACAACTGTCCACATCTGAGCTTGTCCGGGTCAATGTGTGGCCCCAGGCATCACTTTTGTGATAGCTTTATTCTTTCTTGTAAAGTGATCTGACAAGTTGGCAGAATTGTGTAAAATTTCTTCAGGAGACAAGTTTCCCCTTACTAGTACCATGACCCAATTTTTTTTTAATTCTCCCTTGGAAAATTCAATTTCTTGAGAAGTATAGTGTCAATAGTCTGATAGTAAAGGGAGGACACAAGTGTCTCTGTATTCTGCCTAATCCATTTTTAGATGTTCTTTTGTTTAAGAGAACAACCTCTGAAATGGACTTCCAGCATCCTCTGTTGTTTTATACTATGAAGAGCTTTTAATAGTTACTGCCTATTAAACTTCCTAACAAAAAATAGCTCTCCAAGATCATCTTGCTAAAAGGTGGAATCATATCTCACCAGATCCATTCAGTTACAAGCAAACAGATACAGGACTCCTTTTTTTATTGTCCTAACATCATCTTCTCCATAGAGAGAGTCCAAGTCAACTGCTGAGCAGACAAGAAACAGTAGATAATGTCTCCAGAAAAAATTTCTGCCCTGCCTTAGGACCCTTATACCTAGAGCCCTGATTTACATCAACACAGAGCTTTGTGCCTAACCTTTTTTTCTCCTGCTGTGAAGTCGTATACAGATGTTTAAAAATTAACCTGCCATTTATTCCACATAGGACACACTGTTTCTGGAAATTCCTCCTGGTAGTTTCATTTAAGCATCCTAGTGCAAACTTTGTCTCCAGACCTTTGTTTTCAATATAGAAATAAAAGTTTACTCTTGGCTTATATTCATACCAATTCCACAAAAGATTTTTTTGCAATGCAGTCCTAGGGCCTTGGAAAAAAACAAAAACAGCAAAAATTAAAATGTTGTCACTCCTAAGACTGTTTCCCTCCAGAAAAAACATGGCCACAGACTTCTTATTCTTATTGAAATATTTTATGGAAAAGGCTATTGAAATTTTTACCAAAAAAATGGTACCTCTATGCTGTTATGCCACAAATTTCCTTTGAATTTGGACACTTTGTGTATTTGTAATGCCAATAACAACATGTGTGAGTCAATATAATGCTCTGTTTTTAACCTTTCCATTTACCATTTCAGATGATTTTATTTGTTTTCATATGCTGTCCTATATGTCCTATATGGCAAGGACAGACAAGTCCTGGTGTGTTTTTTAACAGGCCCCTGAGTTCTCTAAGGTACCATTAATTGAGTATTATTGAGTTTCCTGGCCTCAATCAGACTTACAGTTTTGAGAGTTTAAAATTATGAATATGCTAAATATTCATCATGTTTCAGTAGCTCTGCAAATTCAGAAAGATCATGCCAAGCTGGAGGAATTTTCCCAAAAAATGATACAAATGTCACCTTGCCATGAAACTCAATGTAGTTCAATGAACATATCTAAATTAAAAATTCTGAAAATATTCTATTTGTGCAATATATTTTCCCACTTTTGATCATCTGCCTTTAAGTGATCAGGAAACTTCGAAAATTAAATATTTTGATAACTTTGTCTAAGAGTCATATTTTTATATTGCCCTGTGGGGCTGAGTATAATACTTAGGGTCTCATATATGCTAGGTAAATGTACTATCACTGACCAACATCCCCAATATATGTTATTTTAAATTCTGTCACAATGGGATTTAAAACAATATTTATCTCAAAATATTCATTTAATCATTATCTCCTAATAAAAAATATATAAAACATTTACAATCATAAAATTTAAAATTGTAATTTAAATAGTAGATAGAAATGTTACACATAACAAATTGATGACAATGGAATTTACATCAACTACTTTAAAGGAAAAGGAAAGTAAGGGAATAAAATGAGGGAAGTGATGGTTCAAGCTCAGGCTAGACTCACTGATGAGAGTAGAACAGAAGACATGGGTGCTGTGGTCTGGGTCTGAGGAGATAAAGATCCATCTGCTACTAAATGTGCTGACCAAGGCAAGAGTAGACTGAAAAATTTACACATTTTTTCCTCGTTGTACTTTTTAAAGTTTTGCTTATTTCATCGATTTGCTGACCCTACAGCACAGAAACAGCTGGTACCACTAATTGTACTAATTAGCAATAAGAAATTGGGAAAGAATAGAGTAATTGACATTTTCTCACCTAAAACCCACACTTGCTAAATTCAATATCCAGGAAATCACATTTTGCACATGTAAATGTCAAAGTACTCACTCAGAAGGCCTTTAGGAAGTAAAGCTTCTATGCATAGACTGGATCTGATTCTGTTCCATGAAACTAACCTTTATGATTTTTCCTAGAGGTTTCCCAAAATAAAATAGCTACACTCTGTTAAAAACTGAGTCTCCACCCTGAATTAGCTTGAAGAGCCAATCCCTTTTACCTTGGTGCACTATGTAAATCATAGATATTCATAAACCCAGTAGAGAGTCACATTCTAATCAAAAATCACAGCAGTGATAAAGATATCTGTATTTTCTCCAGGCAGCCCTCATTTATTTATTGTAAACCTATGCCAGGAATCATAGCTAGACTTGCAGTTCACTATGTTTCTGTAGCTCTGCCAATTTAGAATTTTTGTGAAAAGACAATGAGACACAAGTCTTTAAGAAAGAAAATGATAGATAGCTGTGTTCATGCCACTGTTGACTAACATCCAAGTTCACTGGTTTAAGTCATTAATTTCATTCTTTCCCATCAATAGTGGTGGGGCTAGGGAGACAGAAGTATCCATACTTTCTTCAGATTCCCCCATTCTTGTCCTACCTAGACTGAATGGAGCCCACACCCAAATGAAATCGAACCTGAGAAGCACAATTCCATAAGTAAAGAGTGGGAAATAAGATTATTTTAAAAGCTCCTCCCACCCATACCAAGTAGCAGCATGTTTTCTTCCAGGGATTATGAAGGTTAAATAGATTGAAGTAAAACATAAAGTCAATAACAGAGAAATTAAGATCTTCCCAAGGCTAAGAGAGGTGGTACATACTTGCATAGTTCACATGCCTCTTAGTGCTATGGTCTTCCATCTTCCTTCTAAGACGTCCCATTAAATCATGTTTATAGCATTCAAACAATTTTAAATTTCAAACTCACAAATCATCCATATTCCTCCAAAATTCAGCATAGTCAGGCCTACCAAAGACATACCCTACTTCTGTTACCTATGTCTGTATTTTTTGTCTGTTGCTGTGAAGAGACAACATAACTAAGGCAACTTATAAAAGATTATTTGGGGCTTGCTTAAAGTTTTAGAGAGACAGTTTATGACCCTTATCTTAGGTAGAATGGTGGCAGACTGGCTTGGTATTGGAGTAGTAGCTCAGAGCTCATGTCCTCAGATACAGGCACAAGGCAGGGAAAGCTATCATAGAATGATTCTGGCTTTTGGACCAGTGACAATTACTTTTCAAGAAGTTCACACCAGCTACTCTTTGCCAAAAAAAGTTACACATACTGGAGACTGATTATTCCAAATATTCTAGTTGGTATTTATTTATTTATTTTTTGTTTTTTATTTTTTTTATTTTGTATTTAACAAAAAAAACAGTAACATGAATTTGAAATGAGGAAAAGTTAACAATAACTACGAAGAGGATAAGAATCATAAGCATGGCATATCAAGGGTGGTAATGCAAATAAGATTACTACACATATATTTTCTTTGTGTTCAGCTTTCCCTCTGAGATTTTTTGCCCATCCCTGTATATCCTTATTCAAGGTCCCTTCCCACTCCCAACACATCTGATCATTATTCTTCTCTGCAACTCCCCATCCCTTCCCTGGGCAGGGAGCAGACAGTCCTATGGTCCCACTGAAACAATAATGCTTGGATCAGTCTCCACTCCTGGCCAAATCCAGTTTTGTCCCCCCTCCCTCAAGAGTGAGTCAGGTGTTCCTATAGTTGGAGTGGGATTCGAAGGGTCAGTCCAGGGTGTATCTGATCCCAAGCTGTTCAATGGTTGTGGTTTGCCGCTTGGGCATGTTTGTTTTTTTCCTTGTTTGTTTGTTTAGAGACCACTAGTGAGTGAGTATATCCCCTGTTTATCTCACTGAGATTGTGATAGCTCGCTCAGGAGGATATTCTCCAAACCGATCCAATTGCCTGCAAATTTAAGGATATCATTTTTTCTTACTGCTGAGTAGTATTCCATTGTGTAGATGTACCACAGTTTGTTAATCCATTCTTCAGTTGAGGGACATCCAGGTTGTTTCCAGGTTCTTGCTATTACAAATAATGCTGCTATGAACATAGTTGAGCTAATACCTTTGGTATGTGAATGTGTCTCTTTAGGGTATACACCCAGAAGTGGTATTGCTGGGTCCTTGGGGAGATTGATTCTCAATTTTCTGAGAAATCTCCATATTGCATTTCAAAGTGGCTGAACAAGATTACACCCCCACCAACAATGTAGGAGTGTTCCCCTTGCTCCACATCCTCTCCAACATAGGCTGTCATCTGTGCCTTTTATCTTAGCCAATCTAACAGGTGTTAGGTGGTACCTCAAAGTTGTTTTAATTTGCATTTCTCTGATGGCTAAAGATGAAGAGCACTTTTCCAGGTGCATTTCAGCCATTCGTAGTTCCTCTGCTGAGAATTCCCTTTTTAGATCTGTACCCCATTTTTTGATAGGGTTATCCAAGGTTTTGGGATCTAAATTCTTGAGCTCTTTATATACCTTAGAGATCAGTCCTCTATCACTTGTAGGGTTGGTGAAAATCTTTTCCCATTCTGTAGGCTGGCGTTTTGTCCTATTGACAGTGTCCTTGGCTTTGCAGAAGCTTCCCAGCTTCAGGAGATCCCACTTATTGATTGTTTGTCTTAGTGCCTGTGTCACTGGTGTTATATTGAGGAAGTGGTCACCTGTGCCAATTTGTAGAAGTGTATTTTCCACTTTCTTTTCTATCAAGTTCAAAGTGGCTGGGTTTAAGTTGAGGTCTTTGATCCACTTGGATTTGAGTTTTGTGCAGGGTGACAGGCTCAGATCTATTTGCATTTTTCTACAAACTTCCATCCAGCTATGCAAACACCATTTGTTAAATATACTATCTTTTTTCCGTTGAATGTTTTGGGCCTCTTTGTCAAAGATCAGGTGTTCATAGGTTTTTGGGTTAATGTCTGGATCCTCAATTCTATTCCATTGATCCACAAGTCTGTTTTTTTTTATGCCAGTACCAGGCTGTTTTTATTACTGTAGCTCTATAGTATAGCTTGAAGTCAGGGATGGTGATACCTCCTGAGGTTCTTTTGTTGAGTAAAATTGTTTTGGCAATCCTGGCTTTCCTCTTATTTCAAATGAAATTGAGTATTGTTCTTTCAAGGTCCAAAAAATATTGTGTTGGGATTTTGATGGGCAGTGCATTGAATCTGTAGATTGCCTTTGGTAGAATTGCCATTTTTACTATGTTGATCCTACCAATCCAGGAACATGGGAGAGCTTTCCATTTTCTGATATCCTCTTCAATTTCTTTCTTCAATGATTTAA
>PVIH01014486.1:0-53613 GCA_004025045.1 Sigmodon hispidus | reverse complement strand
GCACTGGGTCCCGGAAGTGGAACCAGAAGCAATGGGAGCTCAACTCTCCCTCCCAGGCTCTGAGGCCTCTTGCCCCCTCCTGACCTCTGGGCGGGGTCTGAATCTGCCCTTCAGAGACCCCTGTAGTTGGTTTTGCTCAGTTCGAGGTCGTGGCGTGGTGGGGTTTCCCTCAGCAGGAGCTGTGTATGTGGTCAGGGACAGAGTTTACCTGCCCCTGCTCCAGAGAGCGCTGGGATTCTGCAGCCAGCACTGGGTCCCGGAACGAGGCTGAGCCTTTTAATAAAGGGTGAGGAACAAAGTTCTAAAGACTGATGTGAGCAAGATAAACTCAGCTCTGTCGTTTTTAGACTGTGAAGAAACAACCCCTCATGAATGCAGCAGAGCAAGCCAAAACTTTTTGGGGTACCTCACATCTAATTTAGAACAAGAAGATGAAGTGAACAGAAAAAAATATAATCACTAATTTTTCTAAAGGCTTTCTCATGTCTGAGCAACGAAAGACGAAAATTGTTTTCTTATATGTAGTTCATTCCTTAACAAAGAATTTGCAGTGCATTCCCTTTGTATTTGGGCTTTTAGTGTCGCCATTTATGTTAATCTTATTGGGTAATATATGTTTGTATTTATGACTGTGATAATATATTTATGATTAAAGAAACTCGGTTAGGATTCGATGCCTAAGTAGCATTTGAAAGCCTGTCTTTAACTTTTCCTAATTAATGTTTAATTCTAATGTGGCTAAAGTGATTGAATTTAGCATTTAATCTCAAGGGAGAACCATTGTCAGAAATATTACAAAACAAGAACACTCTTTTCAAATTCATGTAACTATTTAAATTTTATTTATTATAATTGTATAGATGTGTATCTGATGTATGTGGGGTATATGTGCCATGGTGTACTTGTATAGGTAAGAGGATAACTTCAAGGAGTAGCATCTTTCCTGCCATTTTTGTGGGTTCCAGGGATCCAAGTCAGATCACAGGGCTTATATAGCAAATAGCTTTGACCACTGAGCAATCTGGCCAGCTTGCTTGGGTATTCTGAAGATTAAAAATGCTTATGCATTTAGTCCGATCAGTGTAAGGAGTGGATGATATTAGAAGGTGTTTAGAACAGATTTTCTTTTTTGAAATAATCTTTAAATAAAGAAATAGAATTTTGAAAAATGACTAAAAGACCCACATTTGCCATCAGAAGGATGCACTGTACTCCATCGAGCTGAAAGAAATACCAGTTTATTTCTTCAGAAAGCAATGGAGCAGAATGCAGAGCTATAGGAGATGTAACTGTTCCTTCATATTTAGGGAGGTCTCTAGTGCCTAGCCTATAAACAAGGGTGTAGGGCCCAGACACACATTATCTTAGCCCAAGAGATTTGTGCCCCAGTATAACTTAATTCCTGCATTGAAGGAGTAACATAATAAAGCAGGCTTCATCCTCCAAGGCATATTTGACATCACAGCCTTGTTTTCCTGTTTGTTGTCAGGAAAACAACTGAAACAAGTGTTTGATGCAGTGCTAGCATTTCACTGTCAGTCTGTGTTTTGTTTTATTTAAGCAGGCAGTAGCATTTATTCCTTTTGAAGTATTTTGCCATTTCTAAAATCATCCAGCAAGCTGACAGCCCCCCACTCAGAAGCAGAGGAACTCCTTTAGTGAGCTGAGGTTTGGAGTGTTTAGTCTTAGGGAACAGTCAACCACTTAGGTTGTAAATGGCAGATAAAAGCTAAGGCATTTCAACTATCCATCTGGCTCTGTAGAACAAAATGTAGGATGAATGGATCTTCATTTTCTGTGTTGTGTCCAGAAGTATTTGCCATAATCCTAGCTCCCTCACCCTCATTCTTTGAAAACTGTTAAGCAGAAGCAAGAAAATGAGTTTCCACAAAAAGGACATAACTTGTCAAATAGCTATTTCCACTATGAACTTTTGAAATCTATGGGCAGTAACTCAGATGCTAAGGCTTGTTGACTTCAACAGCTGTGCTTCTTCAGTTACTCATTTCATGATGTGTTCATGTGAAACAGGTGCCTGAAGTTTCTGTGGAAATGACATATATATTTAGAAAGCTCCTGTTTTACTAGGCATGCTGTTTTGACAACTTAAGAGATTTTTTTTCATTAAAATGAATATCATACTCCTAAATATTTCAGTTAAATCAGTAACTGAGAACACTAAGATCTCATCTCATTTAGTTTGAGGACAGTATTTAATATAACTCATAGCAAAGAAAATAGAGTGAAAGCACTTCAGTCAGAGATGCTTGAAACTTATGTGCCTGTAGTCCAGTTGTGTTTACTGAAACGAAATGCTAGGATATCTTTTCAGTATCAATGTCACCTTTCAAAGTTTAACACAAAGCTCTTTAAATAGATAATTTATATAAGATATTGGAAAAGCAAATGTTCTTTACTTTCATGTAGAAAAGGCAGCTTGAAAGTTTTCTTGATGAGGTCAAGTATTTTTTAGTGGCATAATTGCAAATACTCCTATGAAAGACAATGTGTGTGCCTTGTCTTGATATTTACAAGCATTCCATGTAAATGTCACCTATTGTAGAAAAGAGGGACATTTATCAAGATGTTACAACAAGGCAGAAAAAGGAACACTGGATACATTGCTGCCTAAAGATTTTTTAAAATTCATTTCTTTTTTGAATAAGGAGCTTTTTATTACTTTTACCTACTGAATACATTTTGTTCAGTTGAAAATACTTCCTTTGGTGACTGAACTTGACAATGAAGAGCTTATATATTTTACAATATTATAATGGATTATTATTTTTTAAATCAAATACTGCAACAGTGACTTATTAAAAGCTATATCTACAAAATAATACATTATTTTAAATTTTATTATTATTATTATGAATAAAGTCATATTTCATTATCCATATATCCCTTTGTGAGGATGATCTGGCTGCGACATCTGTCACCCCATTGGTCGCCAGGGTTGATTCTGCTGATCTGGCTGGCTAGGCCAGTGTCCCCTTCCTCCCTCACTGCTCCATGTGCTGCCTGCTCAGTTGAAGAGGACCACCTGCCCTGAATAGAGGAGGACTGTCTTCTGCCAAGGGTATGCTAGTAGCTGCGCTCTGCTGCTAGAACCTCCAAACAAGGTCTTATTTCTTTTTTGAAAAGTATGTATTTGTTTATTTTCATATGTATGTGCTTGCATTTGTGAGAGTTCCTTGTGTCATATACCAGCAATAGCCCACAGGTCAGAAGAGGACAATGAGTGTCTTGGAATTGGTGTAGTAGGTGGCTGTGAACCACAATGTAGGTGCTGGGAATCAAACCTAGGTCCTCTGCATGAGAATCCAGAGCTCTTAGCCACAAACTGTCTCTTTAGCACCTACTAATGACTTGTAAATTACATTATACTTCTGGATGAAAACTATTCTGCAGCTCCATGTTCAAGCCATCTCACGTCACCCAGGAAGATTTAGAAATGTCCTAGAACTTTGTGCCTCTGCACACTAACAAGAAACAGCAGCATCACCCTGAAACTTACCTACTTCCTCTTTATGACAGCCCAGTGCTGTAGTTACCAGAACCTGGGCAGCACGGTCATACAAGGATGAGTATTCCTGTATCTCAGGACCAGAATGCATGTCCAGCTCTGAAATATCCATGGTGTTAATATCCCAGGGCTGCTTCCTTTCTCATGTGGAGTGTTTTATCCATGGAATACATATAGGTTTTCTCCAGTGCAGATAAAGTTTGTAATAAAATGAGAAATGTTAAGTTGATATTGACTACTCAGACAAACAGAAAATGTTTACAGTCATTGGATAATGAAAGTTTTTGCCTGAGAGAATACAGGAATAAAGGTGAATGAGACAGTTTCCATATTGTCACATTTATGATATTGATAGGCCAAAAAATTATTTTTGAGGAAGTACATGGGAAAGACAGAGTCTGAGGTGCATACAGCCCAATTCTTTGCCCACCCATATCAGGTAGAGTGGAACTCAGGTTAAGGTGGCACAATTGAGAGTTCCTGAAAACCTCATGGATATTTCAGAGCTGGGCATGCACTCTGAGGTCCTGTGGAATAGAAACACCCACCCTTCCATGACGCGGTTAACTTTAAAGGCTAAAAGAGGTGGGAGCGACATCTGATTTGAATGCCCACTGACTTTCAGTGACAGTGATACACCAAGGGCTTCAAGCATACTGTGAGAGTATATTACCCTAATTATTTATGTAGAAAGACCTGGTCTAGCATCTGTTTCACAGATAGATAGATAGAGATATGAGACTGAACTACTTGTATTAAGATTGAGAATGAAGTATAGTGGACATCTTGGTGAATTGATTATTGTATTTATTTTGCCTGCTTGAAAACTATTTTTGTATTGAGTTATTTATTTACTTATTTGTTTAGAAGAAAGTCCAGTGGAGGGGAGATGTACATGTTCCATGGTGCTTATAAAGAGGACAGTTGAAACTTGTTTCTCATGTCAACCCTTGCCTTCCACCATGTGGATCAAACTTAGGGTAATTAGGATTACAGCTAGACACCTTTACTCATTTACCCTACAACTCATCTTTCTGCCCCATCTCAGTCATTGTGAAATATTTCTCCCTGAGATGTACTACTGCAGTGACTTCAGTTTTGTAATTGTGCTTACTGGTGGGTTTCTCAAAGTTACAGGTTTGACTGGGAAGTATATGTTAGATTTATTACTCAAAAAATGTCTCAAGATCCTCTCTGGCTCTCAGCTTTATCTGGTACAGCAACTACAATTCACATTCCATCATATTTATCAAATAATCCCAAATTCATCATGTTATTATCTCCTTCCCATAATTTCCCTAGTGGGAACTTTAACTTCTGTGATGCCTTCCTAAGGCTGGAGGCTGCTGATTGCCCTGCTTTCAATTTTCTATTGAGCTCTGGAATGACCTCCCTTATAGTTTACTGTTTCAGTCTCATAATGATTAAAGCCCTGGAGAGATCAGGAATACAGGGAGAATACCTAAATATAATAAAGGCGATTTACAAGAAGCCGACAGCCAGTATCAAACTTAATGGAGAAAAACCCAAAGCAATCCCACTAAAATCAGGAACTAGACAAGGATGTACTCTCTCCCCTTATCTATTCAATATAGTTCTTGAAGTTCTCTAGCTAAAGCAATAAGGGAACAAAAAGAGATTAAGGGGATACAAATTGGAAAATAAGAAGTGAAACTATCTCTATTTGCAGATGATATGATTGTATACATAAGTGACCCACAAAATTCTTCCAAGGAACTGCTACAGCTGATAAACAACTTCAGCAATGTAGCAGGATACAAGATTAGCTCAAAGAAATCAGTAGCCCTTCTATACACTAAAGATAGAAGAGCTGAAAAAGAAATAAGGGAAACATTACCCTTTATAATAACTGCAAATAGTATTAAATACCTTGGAGTAACTATAACCAAAGAAGTAACTAGCCTTTTAGACAAAAATTTTAAATCACTGAAAAAAAATTGAAGAGGATATCAGAAAATGGAAAGCTCTCTCATGTTCCTGGATAGGTAGGATCAACATAGTAAAAATGGCAATTCTACCAAAGGCAATCTACAGATTCAATGCACTGCCCATCAAAATCCCAACACAATATTTCTTGGACCTTGAAAGAACAATACTCAATTTCATTTGGAATAACAGGAAAGCCAGGATTGCTAAAACAATGTTACTCAACAAAAGAACCTCAGGAGGTATCACCATCCCTGACTTCAAGCTATACTATAGAGCTACAGTAATAAAAACAGCCTGGTACTGGCATAAAAACCGACTTGTGGACCAATGGAATAGAATTGAGGATCCAGACATTAACCCAAAAAACTATGAATACCTAATCTTTGACAAAGAGGCCCAAAACATTCAATGGAAAAAAGATAGTATATTTAACAAATGGTGTTGGCATAGCTGGATGGAAGTATGTAGAAAAATGCAAATAGATCCGAGCCTGTCACCCTGCACAAAATTCAAATCCAAGTGGATCAAAGATGTCAACATAAACCCAGCCACTTTGAACTTGATAGAAAAGAAAGTGGGAAATACACTTCTACGAATTGGCACAGGTGACCACTTCCTAAATATAACATCAGTGGCACAGACACTAAGACCAACAATCAATAAGTGGGATCTCCTGAAGCCAAGAAGCTTCTGTAAAGCCAAAGACACTGTCAATAGGACAAAACGACAGCCTACAGAATGGGAAAAGATTTTCACCAACCCTACAAGTGATAGAGGACTGATCTCTAAGACATATAAAGAGCTCAAGAATTTAAATCCCAAAACTTTGAATAACCCAATCAAAAAATGGGGTACAGATCTAAATAGGAAATTCTCAGCAGAAGAATTATGAATGGCTGAAAGGCACCAGAAAAAGTGCTCATCATCTTTAGCCATCAGAGAAATGCAAATCAAAACAACTTTGAGATACCACCTAACACCTGTTAGATTGGCTAAGATAAAAGGCACAAATGACAGCCTATGTTGGAGAGGATGTGGATCAAGGAGAACACTCCTCCATTGTTGGTGGGAGTGTAAGCTTGTTCAGCCACTTTGGAATGCAATATGGCGGTTTCTCAGAAAATTGAGAATCAATCTCCCCAAGGACCCAGCAATACCACTTCTGGGTGTATATCCTAAAGATGCACAGTCACACTCCAAAGGTATTAGCTCAACTATGTTCATAGAAGCATTATTTGTAATAGCAAGAACCTGGAAACAACCTAGATGTCCCTCAACTGAAGAATGGATTAACAAACTATGGTACATCTACACAATGGAATATTACTCAGCAGTAAGAAAAAATGGTATCCTAAAATTTGCATGCAAATGGATGGATTTGGAGAATATCTTCCTGAGTGAGGTATCATAAACTCAGAAAGATAAGTAGGGGATGTACTCACTCATTAGTGGTCTCTAACAAACTAACAAGAAAAAAGCCAAGCATGCCCAAGCTGCAAACCACAACCACTAAACAGCTTAGGATCAGAAACACCCTGGTCTGACCCTTTGGGTCCCACTCCACCTATAGGAACACCTGACTCACTCTTGAGGGAGGGGGGACAAAACTGGATTTGCCAGGAGTAGAGACTGAACTAAGCATTATTGGATCAGTGGGACCATGGGACTGTTTGCAGCCTGCCCAGGGAGGAGATGGGAAGTTGTGGAGAAAGAAAAAAATGACCTGATGTGGCAGGAGGGAGAAGGGACCTTGAATGGGAATATACAGGGACAGGAAAAAAAAATCCAGAGGGAAAGCTTAACACAAAGTAATTTAATGTGTAGCAAATTATTTGCATTATCACCCTTAATAAGTCATGCTTATGATTTTTATTTTCTTTATAGTTATTTTTAACTAATCAGCATTTTAAATTCAATTTACTGTTATTCTTGATAAATACAAAATAAAAACAAAAACAAAATAATAATAATAATAATTTTTAAATGAAATTAACTACAGAAAATCATCTAAAGTAGTCCAGAAAAGTAATATGGACTCTGTATTAATACAACAATATGCAATATTCATCAAAGTATACACATACTAGAAATTGCCTCAGAACTATGATTATGTGCACCATCTTCCTCAAACACAATTTTGTATTAGCTTTCATTTGATCACATTTAAAGAGTCACAACACACATTCATAGTGAAAAAATTTAAAGCTAAAAAGCTCTAGAGAGGGAAATATATATTTATATGTATATATGTATTTACATATATGCATATAAGTATACACACACAAATATGCTCTAATTTTAGGCTACCATGACTCAAACAAGTTGTCCTTGACCTCCACAAAAACATTATATTCTCATATGTAAAAATAAATATCTAAATATTAATCATTGTGAGATCGTTACTATGTTGTCAGTGTGTTTTCAATTTACTTTTTATTATTTCTCAAAAATACATTCTTATTCAATATGCACTAGGATATATTCTTTGTCACAGCATGAAAATGTCTAACCCAAGAAATGGTTACAAACTATCATTTTAGTTCTTTATTGAACTAACAGTTTCCTTCATAGAAGAAACTTTAATAATCAAATAAAATGTTTTGTCTATGTCCCTTAAGACGAACCACAACTTCAAAAAATGTAAGTTGATCTAAAAAAATTAATGGAATGTAATAAAAAATTGTGTCATAATTTTTTAAGAATATTTCAGGAATTCTTTTGTGAAATGCAGATTTTTCTAAATAATAAATGAGAGTATTAGTTTTCTCTAAGTCTGTGTTTATTTTGAAAAATATTAATAGTGTTTCCACTTTGTCAGTGTGATACTAATGTAAAAAGGAGACTGCTCAGGGCTGGAGAGATGTTGCACAATTAGGAACTCATAGTGTTCTTCTGCACTGCATAGCTCACAGCAACCTGTAATTTTAGCTCCAGGGATCCTGCATTTTCTTCTGGCCTCTGTGAGCATTTGAACTCACATGGTGGATACAAGTGTGCATTTACATACAAATAAATTTATATAATAGAGAGACCACCATGTACTGTTTAATCTCACGGCCTGCAACTGTCAGACAGGAATTGAAGCTCCTTAGCTCCCATTTTTTTCAATAGATTCATTATGATTTTGAGAACTTTATCTTGCCTTTACACATGGAAACATATCTGGTCTTCATTACCATGATACATTAAAGTCCTGACACTTTATTTATTAAAATCCTCCACTCAATATTGTAGCTAACTAGTCATTCAACTGTGCATCTATCCAAAGTTTTTTATACACACAAACACAAACATGAGATAATTCTTGTATTTTTGATAGCAAATGCACAATATATTCCAACTGTCTACATTCAAGCCTATGTTAATTCTGAAGTTCCCCATTGTGTCAAAATAGTTGTCAAGTAAAATATGGTGTAGTAACTACAGAACTGATGACTGGTGGGTAGTGAGCAAAATAATAATAAACAAATACATACCATAAATAACTTTTGAAAGTTGTAGCAATATGAGTAAAAATAAAAACCGAATTTCAAATCATACACCTGAAGATTTTATTAGACAAAAGTGCTAAATAATGAAGAGTAAAATGTAAAAGTGTTTGTAAGTAATTTGGATAGGAAAGGAAAGAAATAAATTCCTATTGAAAAATTCAAAAATACAAACACATTATAGCCAATCAAGAATTAAAAGAGCAATAAGACCAGGCACAGACAGCTGAAAGGGTACAGGGATAAAATCAGAGGTGGGTTAGAAAGAAGCCGTGTTCACATAAAGCCAAGATGAAAGACCAGATAAGTAACTTAAGTTTATAAAGGTCAGATAAAATTTTATGTATCCATATAAATATATCTTAACTAAAAAGAATTGACAATGAAGTATTCAGAATATTGTATATCTCCAGAAGATGGATATGTACTTCTTCTGTATTTAAATAAAGATTAATATTTTCTGCCCTTATCTAACAATTAAGATTTCAAATCAATTTATTTAGGGAAAAGCAATGATCTTTGATTCTGAATTGGGACTAAAATTTGAAATATATAAAATTACATAGATCAGTAAAGATACTAACAATAAAATATGCATAAAACAGCATAGATAATTCAAAAAAATTATAAAATGAGTTACAATCTGTGTGTGGTTCCTGAGGATGTAATTCACTCTACCGTATTTCCTTTATTTTAAAGTAATTTTCTTTAAATATCCCTCATAACTTTCAATAAATAAGGAAGAGTACATATAGAAGTAACTCATCTTGATACGTGTTTGTATAAATTACAGTAGCTAATTTTTAGTGAATTAGGGTTATTGGGATACTGCTGAGGTAGAAGGGGTATATTTTTCTTTTGAAATTTTTGTGTTCAGCTAAAATGACAGCAGAAAGTATTGTCAACATTTAAAATACAGATAGGTTCTTGTGAACATTAAACAACAAATTCTTGGTTTCTTGATTTGGAAACCTTTGGAGTTGAGAAGTTATGTATGTATTGTTAGTAAAGTGACATTTCTGTGCCCTCAGTCCTAATGCAAGGAGGCACTATAGCCTTTGAAAACTTCTTTGTGGTTTCTACTTAGAGTTCAGAATTTCTCCCTGGGTAGTTACATAGATGGATAATTATTGGTCAAGACTGTTAAAATCTTCAAAAATAACTGAGTATACAGTGGATATAGGGGTGCCCCCATGAGAATAGCATAAAAATCTGGCTTTGAATCCCTAGTACCAATCTTAAAAACTTGAACAATATTGCCCTCAACTGTAATTAGAGTTGGGCTGGGGCTCACTGGTAACCTCATCTTGCTAATTGACGACCTTCAGGTACAGTGAGAAACCCTGCCTCAAAAATATATGGTAAAATGTGATAAGGAAGACATCTTACATTCATCTGGGACTTCTATTTTAACACACCTCTATTTGCATCCTTCCCTCTATTTGCACACACACACACGCACACACACACACACAAATATCACAAACATGTATAAAAATAGTTCTGCAAAAAAGAATGCATGGTGTAGTAGCTCTGTGATTAGCAT
The DNA here is from genome assembly GCA_004025045.1 of Sigmodon hispidus. Classification (NCBI taxonomy): domain Eukaryota; kingdom Metazoa; phylum Chordata; class Mammalia; order Rodentia; family Cricetidae; genus Sigmodon; species Sigmodon hispidus. Next base: position 43,103 of record PVIH01014486.1, on the reverse strand, counting down.
GACTATGTCCTGACTCTTAATCCCATATGAAAACAAAACAACCCACAAGTTAAACACAAGATACAAAACAAAATAAACAAATAAAAAACACCAGGGAAACCACACAACATTAAATCCATTTTGCTTCTGTGGTGACTTTTTTCACAGCTTTCAGTGACATGGTGACCTGTCTTATTCATCGCATCCAGTTTTCTCTAACCCTTTTATTCCTTCTCCAAATACTTTCATTTAGAACAGTGCAGGGAGAATTCTGGAAACAGCAGATGGAAGCAGTGGAGCTGGAGAGTCAGAAACAGTAAAAGACAGCAAAAGTGCAGCTTTGGCTAAAAGGCAGCATGATCTGTAGCATCATACACTTTTATCCCAGTCTTTGTCTTCCTATTTGGGCATTCAGAAACATGTTAGCCTTGAGGTTTATTATATAAAAATGCAGCAGCTGATATGTTTCAGTGGTTTTAACTTTCAAGTTATCTTCACACATAGATCTTCAATGTGAATGTCTCCTGATGAACAAACTTAAATTACACATGTTCTTTCTTTTTGTTCTTGACTCTTAGTTCCAGGTAAACCAGAGTGACCTTCCAGATGCTCACTTAAAGTGAAATATGATCTGGTCATGTTGAATTTTCCATAATTTATAAATTTTGGGTTGCAATAGTGACCAATAGAAATAGTCTTGATTATAGCACACACTCACACTCTAAAAATACTGTATTATTTTTGTGTGTGTGATATGTGTTTCTGTATGTTTATATGGATTAATGACAGTGCATTTGTGTAATGGAATGTGGAGATCAGAGGACTCTCTCAAGTGTCAATCTTAACCTTCTTCCTTTTTATGCAAGGTCTTTTGTTGTTTATTGCTTTTTATCAGGCTATCTGGCCCTGCAACTTCTTAGTATGCTCCAGGCTCTATGTTTCATCTTGAAATAGGTTCTCCAGAGTTATAGACATAGGCTACTTCATGTAGCTTTTTCTGCGTCTCTGGGATTCAGACTTATGTGCCACTCCACTGCTCTATGCACTTCATGCCATGAGCCATCTCCCAGACATATTCCACAGTCTTTAAACTTGGTATGCTCTGGTTGTCTTTATCCTTTTTTATAGTGTCAAGGAAAAAATAACGAATAACTTTAAGACTGTGCCACTCCACATGTATTATCATTCTGTTCAGCTCAAAATCATTACTATATGGAACTTCAAAATTTCCTTCCTTCTGAATATCCTTTCAGTAGAAAGAGAAAGGGAATTCCAAGTGTGGGGATATGTCATTTCTCTATTAAATCCTGAGTCAGCTACTATTTTTGCTCTGATGTTTTCCTCATGTTAAGTGGAATTTCTTTCTCTCATCAGTACTCTTTTTATCTCTTTGTTTAATATGGTGCTTAGTTGTGTGGTTATCTATGTTCCAATGAAATTACTGAACCCATGGGATGACTATAATAATGACGGGTATTGTTTAGGTATTTTGATATTGATCTAATAGACAGAATTTGGGGGGTGTTATGGAAAGACTTTATTCTATCTGTCTATCACTACCTTTTTAAATTAAAAATTGCAAATATGTGTATATGTCAGTGACACTTAAACTAAAGCTTAGAACAAATATATTAAAATATCATTCAGAATGAGCAAAATAAAAAGTTTAGTAGTCATTCTCTACATCAGAAATAAAAATTTCCCTATTTTAAACTTCCATGAAATGATAAAAGGAAGCACAAAGTCATTAATGTAACCAGTAGTGGTAAGAAATCTGTGCATGAACTGAAGTTCACAAACATGAACTGGGGTTCATAAACATGAACTGGGGTTTACAAACATGAACTGGAGTTTATAAACCAAAAGCTTCAAAATGTAGGACCCCTCAGCTGATTCTTTTTCAGTTGATATAACTGAATATCTTGACACACTGAAACTTTAGGGAGAAAGGGCATTTTTGGCTTATAAACCTACAGAAGATACAGACCACTGTGCTGTAGAAGGCTTGGCACAAAGAACAGTCTCTCAGTCAGAAAGCAAAGGGGTTACAGGATGTGGAGCAGGCTTTAAACTGTGAAGCCCACTCCAAGGGATGTATATCTTTCAGTGGGGCTTCACTTTCAAAAATTTCCAAACCTCCTAAGAAGTGCCACCAGTTGAGGCCAAGGGTTTAAACACATGGGGTTTAAGGGACATTTTATATTAAAATCACAACCACTTGCTAACAAAGGATTGGGATGGAATGTTCTTTGGGAATTTCTGATTCACCTAAACGACATTGACTGGCAAGCCATGAACATCTCATCCCCTACAAGATTTCAAAACTTCAGATGTTTCTTCTTTTACATTCCTAGCAACATGTGTGTTATTCAGTAAATGTCCAAGAGCAGATGAATAATAAAATAACTTACAAAATCATTCTACTTCCAGTATAAAAGTGCTTTGAAAATAAAACAAACCATACAGGGCACAAATTTTAAAAACACAAAAATTAAAGTCACTAGTGGGTTGTTTGCATAAAGTCAACAGACATATGAAAACAAGCAAATTGTGTCTTTGATTCTAGCATAGGTAGGTCGGGATATGAGCCATCACAGAGTGCCAAATGGCTACTCTTTCCCTGTTATCTCAGTGTATACATATTGTGAGTTATTCAGAAATATTCTGCAGCATCTCAAATGCATTGTTGTTATGATGCTTTATTTTGTAAATATTTAAACATATTTTTATAGGAGCCTTGTGTATATTTTGATGGCATTTTGACAAAGTTCTCTACAATGAGTGCCAGTGAGACCAGAATTCCAAGAGAAATTCAAAGTGATGTTGTTTCTCATTTGTAAAACAGTTGAAAGTGAGGAATCTATGAATATGTAATAGCCAAGGGTCACAATGATGCTTTCTCTGACATGGCAGTGTATGTCCATTTGTGCTCATGCTACATACTGACAAGCACAGAGCTAGGTTGACTCAAACAGAAGAAACACATTAATTTAAGGTGCTGAAGGGTAGCAAGCTGGTCATTGGCTGCTGACCAAAGTATTACTACTTAAAGTACCTCTTCATGAATTATTAATTTTTCTCAGTCTGAAGGCAAATTGCAATTAGTGTTCACATTTTTGCACTGTGAGCATAGAGATACATGGTTATTTAGACTGAAAGCTACATCATGACATCACAATATTTATTTACTAAGGAGTGTATCATGGATTCTCACTTCAGAAATTGTTTAACAGAGAAGAGTCTTCAAAACAAGAAATCTAAAGAAAATTCACTGGCCTTGGTGACTTTATGAAGTTGGAGTGACAGCGGCTTTCGCAGTTGTGAAAGGGTGGTACTTCAGATGGAAAATGAAGAGTAGAAATGCCTCATCAACTGCATTGCAACCGTCTAGGTCACTTGTGGAGATAACTGTGGGAAATGTGAACTAGTGTTTCCACAATCGCCTGTTCTACATTTCATTTCCAGTGCACTGGAACTTGGGAAATATAGAGAATTTTATAATGCTTATGTAATGTATCACCTGTACTCTAGTCTTCTACATAAATATTTCAAGCAACGAACTGCAATGTAGTTACATAAATGTGTGTGCATTTGGTTGGCTTAGCTCAGTCCATGTCTCCCTTTTGCTTGATAACTGTAGTTTTAAAAAATGTATATGTACAAAATTGTCTCATTGAAGCCTGCAGAGAGTGCACATCACTTAAGAGTATATACACACTACTCTTGTAAAGGATCTTATTTCAGTACCCGGTACCCACATTTATCAGCTTGGATACTATCTTCGTTTGTTTTTTATTATGAATAAAGGCATATTTTTTATCCATGTATCCCCTTGTTCAGACTCCCTTCCCCCTCCTGCCCCTCCCCATCTCCTTAACTTCTCCCCAGCAAGGGCAGGAGGTCCCAAGGTCTCAAGGTGGCTTAATTCAGCATCCACTCCAGGCAGATCTGCTTTCCTCACCCCACCATCAAGACTGGGTCAGGTGTTCCACCAGAGGGACTGGGCTCCAAGATGCCTGTCCAAGGTGTTTCAGATCCTAAGCTGTTCAGAGGTTGTGGTTTGCATCTTTGAAAGAGTAGTACCTGCTTTTAACCACCGAACCCTCATTGTGGAAATATTTGATGGATTTCTTTAAAATGACAATTGTTTTGCAACAAAATTATAGAAAGGTAAAATTGTTCCTTCCCAGAGAAACATCTCACATGTATGTTTTATGTGTTCTCTTCCTAGAGAAACAACTGCATGCACATACTTCATAGATAAACATTTGAATTTATCTCTAAAAGTTCTAATATAATAACTTAAGGTAGTTTTCTTATTTCACAATCAAGTCTGACCCCTCCTCTGGTTTATCAATATTCATGAAGTAGGATAACCAGCTTCCTGACACAAAGAGGGGTAACTCAGTCCTTGTCAGTTTCCTAACTCACAGCCTTTGCTGAAAATACAAAACAAAACAGCAAACATCTGTTGCATTGTGGAAGCACCTACAATGTCTTAGTTACTATTTGCTTCCCAAGAAATGATAACATCCCTGTTCATACTACCTCCTGCAAGGCAGAAAGATACTTGACAGCATTAATAACACATTTATTTTACACCAGGAGGGGCTAGTACTTAATTGTATTCTGCTGTTCTTTGCTAGTAATTACATTGTACATGTGCAAAATTAATCACAGATATTGCAAGGAAGATATGGAAGAAAAATAATAAATGTGATCTACAAAGATTTCAATTCTATAACAGGTTTAAAAATATCTGGTTAAAATTAAACAATCTTGCTAAAACTAGTAACTTCTTATTCTATTTAGAAATTTCAAATTACTGATTTTGTAAAATTATACCTCAATATTCCTAGGGTTCAAATTTACTTTTGTTATTTATTTTATTCAAAATATAAATTGAGACTCAAAGCATCCTATAATCTGTCTAAAATTATACAACTCATCTATATACCATGTGTACCACTCAAATGAGCTCATGGTATTAGTGAGTATAGAGAGACTTTTAAAGCATGCTTGTTCCTTCAAAGACTTTCTGCTTGTTTAACAGACTTTTTAACAAGTTTTCACAGTTTACAGAAATAGGTGTAAATTTTCCTCACTGCAGTGACAGTTTATGGACAATAATTGTGAATGTTCACTTTAATGCTTACTTAAGAAATGCCATTACCTAAATAGATATTATTAAATGCTAATTCTCCATGGTAACCCATTTCCCTGTGATGGGGGATACAAATATTAACAAACTTTAATTGCTTTCTCAAAACTTCTATTTGTATGACTTGAAAATTAATAACAATCTTTAGGAACACCTGACTCACTCTTGAGGGAGGGGGGACAAAACTGGATTTGGCCAGGAGTGGAGACTGATCCATACATTATTGGGTCAGTGGGACCATAGGACTGTCTGCTCCCTGCCCAGGGAGGGGATGAGGAGTTGCAGAGAAGAAAAATGATCAGATGTGGTGGGAGGGGGAAAAGACCTTCAATAAGGATATACAGGGATGGAAAAAAAAATTCAGAGGGAAAGCTGAACACAAAGAAAATATATGTGTAGTAATCTTATTTGATTTTCCACCCTTGATAAGCCATGCTTATGACTATTATCCTCTGTATAGTTATTGTTAACTCTTCAGCATTTTTTTTTAAATTCTTTTTACAGTTTGTTTGATAAATACAAAATAAAGAAGAAAAAAAAAGAAAATTAATAACAATCTTTAAAATGCTCCTTTTTATTACTAATGAATAAAGATGTAAAGATTTGCCTAATTTTTATATAATTGCTTATTTCAATTAATCTTTTCTGAATAAGAAACCTCTCTAAAAGTTAGGAGAATTCAAACAACAATTATATTTATACTTCTTCTGGTTCTTTGGTTAGTGGGAGCTGTCTACACTTCCCATTTGGCTGCACTGGAGTGATGAGCTCTGCTTGTGGGGTCAGCAGCAGACTAGATTACCTGGACCTGTTTTCATCTCCCTAGTGATGTCGATGTCATCATGCATGTCCTATCTTGGCTGAAAAATCCCTGAAGGCATTCTGTTAGACACATACCAAGCCTCCACCAGTCTCTTCATGATATCTGCTTGCCTGGAATAAGTCTTGACTCAGTATAGGAAGGGTCTCCTCAGGAGTACGATTATTTTGCAAGCTTGACAATGTTTTTAGCAAACATAATGACCTTTTTAATTTTTCTTTTACTGAATTTTTTACTTTTCATAAAATATATTCTAATTATGGTTTCTATCCTCCTCTTTCTCCCCACCTCACCTCCCATCTGGATTCACACCCTTGCTGTATCTCATCAGAAAACAATCAGGTTTCTAATGAATAATAATAAAATATAAAACAAAAACAAATAAATTGGAATATGACAAAGCCAGAAAATGGAGGAAGAGCCAATGGAGAATTACAAAAAAAAAATATGTAGAGACACACAAGTTCTCACATACAAGAATCCCATAAAAAACACAAAACTGAAAGCCTTAGTATATATGCAAAGAACTTAGGAGGCTAAAAAGAAAGAAGGAAAAAAATAAGAAAATGCCCCAATTTAAAATTATAAGACAAAGATCACTGTCCAAAGATGCCGTTGTGTTTGAGTTGGCCATCAGTTGAGCTCAGCTGCCTGATCATGAAGTCTAATTTTAACAGCAATTTACTTTGCCATGAAAAAAAGTATTTTTTTTTGCAATTGGTTATCAATTAAACATAGCTTTAGCTTCTATGTGATAAGGATGTGTGTCCACTTCTCTTTTCAGCTCTAGGACTCCATGTGGTGCAGGCTTGTGTAAGCAAGGTGCATGCTGCCAGTATCTGTGAGTCTATGGGTATGTAAGTAATACTGTCTTTAGAAGATCTGGTTCCATGATTTCTTCATCCCTTTTAGCTCTTATACTCTTTTTTCCTCCTCTTCCATGGGGTTTCCTGAGCTCTGAGGGGAGGGATTTTAAGAAGACTTTTCATTTAGGGTTGAATATTCCAAGATCTCCCACTTGGCACATTTTTTTTTCTTTGCCTGCTGTGAGTCTCTGTATTTGATCCAATTTGCTTCAGAAGGAAGCTTTTCTGATGATGGTGAAGCCAAAAACCAATTTGTAAATATAACAGAATGTCATAGGGAGTTGCCTTATGTTACATTAATCTAACAGAACAGTAGTAGTAATCTTTACCCTAGGTCCATGGACTATCTAGTCTCATGTTCTTGATCACCCAAGCAGCATTAGATATGAGTTCTATCTCATGGAATGGGCGTTAACTCAAATAAGATATTAGTTGGTTACTCCAACAAGCCTAGTGCCACTATTGTATCAGTTTATCTTTCAGGCTAGTCACCAGTGCAGACTGAAGACTTTGGCACTGGGTTAGTGTTGTCATTTTTCTTTTGGTAGTATGCAGAGTAACTTTCAGTACCATAAACATCAGTCTTTAGATAGTAAGACTCCATGTAGGCATCAGCTTGACTTCTTCCCTGTTTAGTAAGCTGTGTAGATATTGTCTTCAGCAATAGGATTTTATCATATGTTTGTGAGAGCACAAACATTCATTTGTTGCCTTGGCAACAACCTCAGTTGCTGAAATACTAATAGTTCTTAACAAGCCTTCCAGATGTCTTATTTTAAAATCTGGCATGCCAAGTGAACCCCTAAACAAAACAGACTTTAAGATAAGAAATCTGGGAAGCTTGTTAAGAACTATTAGCATTTTATATTTTAAAACTCAAAGAAGGTTATCTCCCAGGGTTAAAAGTGAAATTACACACAGCAGCAGATGTATAAGGTCAGTTACAGGGATGCTTAACCAGCACATTTTTCTATAGGCTGCTTTACTTATTAGCAGGACTCTGTAATTATTAAGATTCTTCAGAGGAATATATAATCTATGTTAATACATTTAAATCAATTTTTAAAACTTACCAAAACTTTCTTTAAAAAATACTCTTTTGGGATTATTCCCCATTCTCAGGGCAAAAGCAATTACTAAAAAGTGTGAACCATGTTATATTAATTATTAAAATGAAGACTTGCTTTAAAGATATTTGAAATTTGAAATGATAGATATTTTTATATTTTAACCACTAAAATAATTGCATCTGTGATGGGAATTACCTTATTAGTGATTAAAATTTTTGAATGTCTACAGTTGAGTGGACATAGAATAGTTTTCAAAATATAGAGGAAATGGGACTGGCAATATTACAAAGGCACCCTACTGCCCATCCCAAGGATCTGAGTTCAATCCCAGAAGTCACATGTTAGAAAGGGAAACAAGCTCTGGTTATTTTTCTTCTGACCTCCATACCATCTGCCCCTTTACATACAATGATTTAAAAAGATGTGTATTTGTCAAGTTTTTCTAGAGTAACAGAACTTATAAAATGAATCATTTTCTCTCTACAGAAAAGGGATTTATTAGAATGACTTACAGGCTGTGGTCCACTGGTCCAATGATGGCTGCCTGTGAATGGAAGATTTAAAAATCCAGTGGTTGTTCATTCCATGAGGCTGGGTCCCTTAGCTGCTCTTCAATACACACCAGAATTACAACAGAGTGGGCTCTAATTTCAGTGAAGAAATGGACTTTCTAGCAAGGCAAGAGCAAGTAGCCAATGAGCAAATGCTTCCTTCTTCCATCTCCTTTACACAGACTACCAGAAGAAGGAGTGGCCCAGATTGGAGAGGGGTCTTCCCACAGCAAAGGATTTGGATTAAGAGGCATGTCCTTCTATCTCAAAGAGCCAGATTAAAAGTGAGTCTTACCTCTTCAAATAAGCAAAAGTCCCCTAATTTGTGCCACATTTTAGAATTCCAGATGTGGTTAAGTTGGCAACCAAAAATATCCATCAAAAATTGTAACATTTATTGAATGAGATAAATTCAATATAGATTGAGATAAAGGGAATCTAATTCTGCAAAATAAAGGTAAAAAAAATACTCAAATAAGACAGCACTTTATAGGTTAGTATACACTGCTTATTAAAAATGATTAGGATAAAGAGGAAATATTTAAAATCCCTAACTCACATACCTTTATATCCTTAAGGTATCATCCTAAGATGCTTCATCTTTTTCTATCTCTATATGTGCCTTCATGTTGTAGACTCCTTGATGAAATCCGTAATAATAGTATGAAAAATTATTATACTAGAACCCATTGCAATAATTTTAAATTAACCATCAAGCAGTCTAGGTGTTTAGCTTATATCCACAATATAATATGTTCACCCAGTAGTCCTTATCAAACATCCTTTTCTGATGGCTGAAGAAAATGGGGTATGTAAAAGTAACTATATGCACTAGGTCAGTGAACATCATGAATATAAAGTAATAAGCTATTAATGAAAGTCACATTGGGTCTTGATCTGCCTCAGTCAGTCAACAGATTCTGACAACCAGAGTTAAATTCACTGACCCATTGTGGAAGGAAAGAAAAACTGTTGCTAAATATCCTCTATCCTCCTGATCCTATAAACATAAATTGGCATGCATATACCCGAATTTATATATTTATATTCTCTCTCTCTCTCTCTCTCTCTCTCTCTCTCTCTCTCTCTCTCTCTGTGTGTGTGTGTGTGTGTGTGTGTGTCTTTCTCTCCAAATAGATAATATAATATAGTATAAGGAAAGATTATTTAGTGGGTAGAGACTATTCTCTGGTTTCCACAAAATGAAAGGAGAAAACCAGTCACTGAGAGTTGACCTATGACCTCTAAATTTATGCCTACACTCACATATACATGTACACACACACACACACACACAGAGAGAGAGAGAGAGAGAGAGAGAGAGAGACAGAGAGACAGAGAGAGAGACAGAGAAAAAGAGAGAGAGAAACAAATTTGCATGAGGAAATTATAACAGCTTTTACTTTGAGCATGCCCTACAGCTAAATATATTGAACTACTCTCTTAAGAATATGAAAATACTCCAGTGGGTTGAAAGAGTAATGATTCAACCAAATGCAAAACACATTTCATCAGCCGCTTAAAACACAGAGACTCTCTAAAATCAACATAATTTAAATAAAATGCAGATCTTGTCCAGAGCATGTGGTAGTTCTCTAGTTATTGTAGCTAAAGGATGAATAAAATATTTTGAAATATGGTGCATCAAATTTAAGCTGGAATTTATTTATTTTAAACAGCCTACATCCACAAGTATGACAAATATTGCAATATTTTCTAATATGCAAAAATAACTATAACAGATTAAAGAAAACCTAGACCCTCTATGTAGATAGTCACCATTCAGGTTAATTAACTTGAAAATTATTTATATTTTTCCATTCCTTGATTATTTAGGAAACTTCCTAAATATCATTTTAAAATATTTTGGGGTTGAGGAGAAGGTTCACTCTTTATTAAGGTCTATCTGACAGCTCTGACAAAGGACCCAAGTTTTATTCACAGCACACACAGATGTGTCTTACAACTACCTGTAACTCCAGCTCTAAGGATCTTTTACCCTCTTCTGGCCTCTGAGGGTGCTGCAGTCCTGTGTACAAATCCACAGATGGACAGACAGTCACACATTCTCTCTTTCTCTCTCTCTCTTTTTCACTATCACACACACTCTCACACACGCACAACATACACACACTCTCACACACTCAAAGGAAATTAAAAATTTAGCTCATCCATAAATCTTTGTATCTTCTGTATTTTCTTAAAGATTCTAAGCAAAGTGACACAGGACAAACTTATGGTATCAATTCTTTTCTAGGCTTCACAGGTTGACAAAGACAATTGCACACATGAAGTTTCCATGGAATTAATATTTGACACCAACTTACCTACTTGTAAATTTTGCATTGCTTGCCTTGCTCTTTTCTTAATAATTTACTTTTTACGAATAAAGTCATATTTTTTAGACATGTATATTCTTGCTCAAGTTCCCTTCCCACTTAGATCCCTTCCAGTCACTCTTTCTGCTCCACATCTCTTTATCTCCTCCCCAGCAAGGGCAGAAGGTCCCAAGGTCTCAATATGGCTTAGTTCAGCATCCACTCCTGGCAGATCTACTTTCTTCGTCCCAACATTAAGACTGGGAAAGGTGTTCCTGTGGATGGAGTGGGATCCACCTTACCAGTCCAAGGTGTTTCAGATCCCAAGCTGCTCAGTGGTTGTGGTTTGCAGCTTGGACATGCTGTGCATTTTGTTTAGAGTCCACTAAAGAGTGAGTACATCCTCTGCTTATCTTTCTGGGCTTGTGATATCTAACTCAGGAGCATATTCTCTCAATCCATCCATTTGCCTGCAAATTTTATGATATTTTTTCTTACTGCTGAGTAGTATTCCATTGTGTAGATGTACCACAGTTTTTTAATCCATTCTTCAGTTGAGGAGCATGTAGGTTGTTTCCAGGTTCTTGCTATTATGAATAATGCAGCTATGAACATAGTTGGGCTAATGTCTTTGGAGTGTGAATGTGCTTCTTTAGAGTATACACCCACAAGTGGATCCTTGGGGAGATTGATTCCCAGTTTTTTGAGAAACCACCATACTGCATTCCAGAGTGGCTGAACAAGCTTACACTCCCACCAACAATGGATGAGTGTTCCCCTTGATCCACATCCTCTCCAACATAGGCTGTCATCTGTGTCTTTTATCTTAGCCAATCTAACAGGTGTCAGGTGATATCTCAAAGTTGTTTTGATTTGCATTTCTCTGACGGCTAAAGATGTTAAGCACTTTTTCAAGTGCCTTTCAGCCATTTGTAATTCTGCTGATAATTCCCTTTTTAGTTCTGAACCCCATTTTTTGATTGGGTTATTCAAGATTTTGGGCTCTAGTTTCTTGATTTCTCTATATATTTTAGAAATCAGTTCTTTGTCACTTGTAGGGATGGTGAAAATATTTTCCCATTCTGTAGGCTGTCGTTTTGTCCTATTGACTGTGTCCTTGGCTTTACAGAAGTTTCTCCATTTCAGGAGGTCCCATTTATTGATTGTTGTTTGTAGTGTCTGTGCCAATGGTCACCTGTGCTAATTCGCTGGAAGGTATTTCCCACTTTATTTTCTATCAAGTTCAGGGTGGCTGGGTTTATGTTGAGGTATTTGATCCACTTGGATCTGAGTTATGTGCAAGGTGACAGGCTTGCATCTATTTGCATTTTTCTACACTCTAATAACAAGCTATGCCAACACCATTTGTTGAAGATACTATCTTTTTTCCATTTAATATTTTGGGCCTCTTTCTCGAAGATCAGGTGTTCATTGTTTTGGGGTTAATGCCTGGAACCTCAATTCAATTAAATTGATGCACAAGTCTGTTTTTATGGCAGTACCAGGCTGTTTTTTTACTGAAGCTCTATTGTATAGCTTGAAGTCAGGAATGGTGATGCCTCCTGAGGTTCTTTTGTTGAGCCAAACTGTTTTGGCAATCCTGGCTTTGCTGTTATTCAAAATGAAGTTGGGCATTGTTCTTTCAAGGTCCGTAAATTATTGTGTTGGGATTTTGATGACAAGTGCATTGAATCTTTTGGTAGAATTGCCATTTTTACTATGTTGATCCTACCTGTACATGAATAAGGGAAATCTTTCCATTTTCTGATATCCTCTTCAATTTCTTTCATCAGTGATTTAAAATTTTTGTCAAATAGATCTGTTACTTCTTTGGTTATAGTTACTCCAAAGGTATTTAATGCTATTTGCAGCTATTATAATGGGTGATGTTTCCATTATTTCTTTTTTTGCATTTTATCTTTAGTTTATAGGAGGGCTACTGATTTCTTTGAGTTAATGGTGTATCCTGCTACATTGCTGAAGGTGTTTATTAGTGGTAGAAGTTCCCTGGTATAATTTTGTGGATCACTTATGTATAAAATTATATCATCTGCAAATAGAAATAGTTTCACTTCTTCTTTTCCAATTTGTATCCACTTTATCTCCTTTAATTCTCTTATTGCTTTATCTAAAACTTTGAGAACTATTTTGAAAGATAAGAGGACAAAGGACATCCTTGTGTAGTTCCTAATTATAGTGGGATTGCTTTTAATTTTTCTCCATTAAGTTTGATGGTGGCTGTCAGCTTCTCGTAAATCGCCTTTAGTATATTGAGATATTTTCCCTGTATTCTTTATCTCTCCAGGGCTTTTATCATAAAAGATTGTTGGATTTTGTCAAAGGCATTTTCAACATCTAAGGATATGATCATGTGGTTTTTTTTTTCTTCAGTTTATTTATATGATGGATGACATTTACAGATTTTCCTATGTTAAACTCTCCCTGCACTTCTGGGATGAACCCTACTTGATCATGATGGATGATATTTTTTTAAATATTGCTGTATACAATTGGCTAAATTTTTGTTTAGAGTTTTACCATCAATATTCATGAGGGAAACTGGTCTGTAATTCTCTTCTTTTATGTGTCTTTGAGTGGCTTGGGTATTAGGGTAATTGTGGCTTCATAAAAGGAATGTGGCAATATTCTTTCAGTTTCTACTGTGTGAAATAATTTGAGGAGTAATGGTAGTAATTCTTCTTTAAATGTCTGGTAGAATTCTGCACTGAAACAATTTGAACCTGGGCTTTTTATACTTGGAAGGCTTTAATGACAGCTTTAATTTTGTTTAGGGTTATAGGTCTCTGTAGGTAACTTATCTAGTCTTCATTTAATTTTGGTAACTGGTACCTGTCCAAAAAGCAGTCCATTTCTTCTAGGTTTTTTATTTTTGTGGAATATAGATTTTCAAAGTATGTCCTGATAATTCTCTGGATTTCCTAGGGATGTGCTGTTATGTCCCTCTTTTCATTTCTGATTTGGTTAATTTGGATACTCTCTCTCTCTCAGCTTTTTGATTAGTTTGGCTAAGGGCTTATCTATCTTGTAGACTTTCTCAAAGAACCAACTCTTTGTTTCATTGATTCTTTGTGTTGTTCTTTTTGTTTCAATTGTATTGATTTCAGCTCTAAGTTTGATTATTTCCTGCCATCTACTCCTTCTAGGTGAGTTTGGTTCTAATTGTTCTAAGGTTCTCACCTGTGTTGTTAGTTGTCTAATGTGGAATTTCTCTAGGCTTTTCATATAGGCATCTAGTGGTATGAATTTTCCTCTTAAGACTGCTTTCATTGTGTCCCACAAGTTTGAGTATATTGTGGATTCATTTTCATTAAATTCTAGAAAGACTTTGATTTCTTTCTTAATTTCTTCCTTGCCCCAGTTGTAGTTCAGTTTAGTGATGTTTAGTTTCCATGAGTTGGTAGGCTTTCTCTGATTTTTCATGTTGTTGAACTTTAACTTTAAGCCCGGTGGTCTGATATGATACAAGGGATTATTTCAATTTTTTTGTATCTCTTGATATTTGCTTTATGACCAATTATGTGGTCAATTTTAGAGAAAGTTCCATGATGTGCTGAGAAATATGTATATTCCTTTGCATTTGGGTGGAAGCTTCTGTTATCTCTAAAATCAATTTGCATCATAACCTTTTATTTCTCTGTTGCTTTTATTTCTCTGTTGAGTCTCTGTTGGTTGATATATCCAGGGGTGAAAGTGGGGTATTGAAATCTCCCATTAATAGCACGTGAAAACTGATGTGCGATTTGAACTTTAGCAATATTTCTTTTACATAGGTAGGTGCCCTTATATTAGGGGCATATATATTCAGGATTAAAATCCCTCTTGACAAATTTGTCCTTCGATGAATAAGTACTATCCATCTTGGTCACTTTTAACTGGTTTTAGTTTAAAGTCTACTTTGTTTGATATTAGAATGACAACTCCAGCTTGTTCCTTAGGGCCACTTGATTGGAAAATCTTTTTCCCAACACTTTACTCTGATCCTGTGTCTGTCTTTGTGGTTGAGCTATGTTTCTTGTATGCAACAGAAGGATGGCTTCTGTTTTTGTATCCATCTTGTTAGTGTGTGTCTTTTTACAGGTGAATTGAGTCTACTGATATTAAAAGATATTAGTGACCACTGATTTATGGTTCCTGCTATTTTTGGTGGTAGCTTGTATGTATTTCCTTTCTCTGGGCTTTTCTTCTGTGGGATTATTGAACATTTGTGGTTTCATAGGTTTATCTAATCCTCAGTTTGGAATTTTCCCTCTAATGATTTTTGGAGGGCTGGATTGGTAGATAGGTATTGTTTCAGTCTGTCTTTGTCATGAAATATCTTGTTTACTCAATCTATGGTGACTGATAATTTTGCTGGGTATAACAGACTAGGTTGGCAGCCATGCTCTTTTAGTGTCTATATAACTTCTGACCAAGCCCTTCTTGCTTTCATTATTTCCACTGAATAGTCAGTTGTTATTCTGACGAGTCTGCCTTTATAGGTATGTTGGCCCTTTTCTTTTGCAGCTCTTAAAATTTTGTCTTTGTTCTGTATGTTTTGTGGCTTGATTATTATGTGGTGAGCTGACCTTTTTGGGGGGTCATATCTATTTGGTGTTCTGTAAGCTTTTTGTATCTTTATAGGCATTTACTTCTTTAAGTTGGGAAAGTTTTCTTTTATGATTTTATTGAATATATTATCTGTGCCTTTAAGCTGGTATTCTTCTCCTTCTTCTGTTCCTATTATTCTCACGTTAGGTCTTTTCATAGTGTCCCAGATTTCCTGAATATTTTGTGTAATGGCTTTTTTGGTGTTAGTGTTTTCTTTGACTGATTTATCTATTTCTGCTACTGAATCTTCCACTTCAGATATTTTCTCTTCCATCTCTTGGATTCTGTTGGCTATCCTTGTATCTGTACTTCCAGCTCTTTTCTTCTGATTTTCTATTTCCAACTTTGCCTCACTTTGTCCCTCCTTTATTTCTTCTATTTCAGCTTTTAGTTCCTGGAATATTTCTTTCATTTTTTGGTTTACCTTTCCTTGGTTTTCTTTCAAGGATTTTTTCATCTCTTCCTATTTTTTTGTTTGTATTTTCTTCTATTTCTTCAGGGATATTTTTTATATCCTCTTTGAAGGCTTCAATAATCTTCATTAAGGTATTTTTAGTGTTGTTTCCTTCTGTTTCCTCTTCATTGCTCTGTTCAGGTCTTGTAGTTGTAGAACCACCAGTTTCTTCTGGTGTTGCCTTGTTGTTCTTCATATTGTTATATGTATTTTTGCACTGGCGTCTCCCCATGGCTTTAGTGGTTCATGATTAGGCAGCTCCTAGTCAGTTGTGGCCAGAGGAGGTGTGTGTCTCCTGTCTTCTCTGAGCAAGGAGTCTACTGGATCTCTGACTGTGCTGTTGACTGTGGTTTGAATTTCAAAGACTCAGTCCTTCTCTGATGATGCAGTCTGCCCTGGAGGTGGGGCCTGGCCATCCAAGGTACCCTCTTTTAGGTGTGGCCGGAGGAGCCCCTCACAGCCAAACCCTAGCTTCTGTCTGCTAGGGAGAGCTGAGATCAGACTCTAGGGATTAGCCCCAGTTCCGGAAAGGGACTATCCAGACAGGTGGTCCAGGTATCAGAATCTTACTTGCCTTTCTCTTAAACTCGATCTCTGGCCTCATCCTACACAATACACTTGACAACTGTTTCCTGAAGTCCGTGCTGTTTTGTTGACTATGTGGAGAAAGCAAAGTCAGTTTTCAAACTATACTTTAGATCCAGTCAAATGTTTTGTCTCTGAAAAATGTTAGTCAGTCTGCCTCCATGAAGATAGCTGCACTGTGGAAATTACAACAGAATTCAATTTGCACAACTTGGATATATGTAAATACCCTTGAGGCTGGTTCTCCTAGCAAGCTGTTTCGCTTCCTACACAGCCAAATTCAGAGCAGCCACATAGACTTATTAATTAAGAATATGGATAATTAAAGTTCCAAACTTTCATGGTTTTCTGAGATTTCACAAGATGATTAATTAGAATATTACATGTAGCATCCTATTTCATACTGACTATTAGGATAATTCTTAAGGCACACTGTAGACACAATATAACTGCATTTATTTTTAATACTTCTATGTATCTATGTGTTATTGTTTTTGTCCATGTATGCATAAGTGTATATAAATCTAAAACAGTACATCACAATCATTGGTGGATGTGTCGGGATCTAAATTCTACAATAATCATGGATACATATATGTATTTACATGTGTGTATGTTATGAGTATATGCATGCATTCATGCATGTGTATTTAATGATGTACTGTATATGTGTATGTTCATGGTGTAAATGAGATATATGTGTATGTCAAGTGTGTGAGCATGTATATATATGTGTAATATGGGAACACAAGCACCGAAGTACTTGCTTAGTGGTCAGTGTATAATTTCAGGCAGTATCCTCCAATCATGTGAATTGGGGCATCAATCTTGGCCACAAGTGCCTTTACCTTTGAATTATTTTGTTCCCAATTGGTTGTCTTTCTAAGATAAATGCCTTACCTTCCGAGTTCAATCTGTAACAAGAATTACGTGGTCTTTCCAAGTCAATACTCAGGACTAGATGGAGGTTTTCACATAGGCCCTGTTGAATAATAATTTTTTTTTTATATTTTTGAGAAACTAATGCAAATCCTCTTTGTAGAAACTATAAATTTTCTCTAGATATGTTTCCAATTACCAACTAATTATAATGAAAAATTAAAGGTCATCTGACCTTGAAGAACATTGAGTTCCATATCTAAATGTAGAAAGAAATGATTCAAAAGTTTTAGTTCCCAATCTCAAAGAATTTAGGTATTGCAATGAGCAGAAATAGCATGTGTGTAAGTCCCTGTTTTATTGCTGTGGAGAAACACGATGGCAGCTCTTATAAAAGAAAACATTTAGTTGGGAACTTGCATACAGTTTCAGAGGGTTACTGTGTAGTGGGATTATGCTGGTAATGTTGTAAATATTTGTCCTGCCTATAAATTTAATGAAAAGTGATTGACCGAAGGCAAACAGGAAGTGTGGGCAAGGCTACCAGGCTAAGAAAACTCGAGAACATCTCAGAACAGAGACAGATGTCAGACACAGAAGCCAGAGAGCAACCACAGACACAATGAGGAGAAGGCAGTAGACATAGAGGAAAGAAGTTGAAAGGCTGCTATGAGAAAACGTACTGAGCTGCACGGCTGAACAACATAAATTGAGTTGAGATGAAGGAGTCATCAGATTATATGCCTGGGCCCTGGGTATGAGCCTGTGTGTGATTATTTGAGGCTAATCTGGGCTGAGAGTGGGTCCAAACCTCTAGTTTAGGTCTGGAAAGTCCAGGCCAGAACAGTTTACAACAAATGGCTGCTCAACGTGGGTGACATACAACCACATAAAATTTGAGAAAAATTTACAAAGGGTTCTAGATCACAGAATCAGAGCCAAAATAGCTTCCAGGGTTGTGTCTCTCTCATGAGCTGTCATACAGAGAAGCTCAGGTGAGGCTGGTGGACTCGGGCTTTGGCGGCCCGAGGTAGGCAGCTTAAAACCAAAGCTGATTCCCAAAGTCTCACAAAAGACTTGGTATAAGAAACAAGTTGCATATAGTGGATTTAAGGTTTCTGTTCTCACAGGCAAAAGGGAACTGAGTCAAAGACTGATTCTTAGAGCAGCATCTTGGGTAAGTCCTATTTGCTGGAGACAAACAGAGGCCCGGCTTTAGAAAGAGAGGCTTCCTGATTCAGCCTTAGAGGCAAAACATTTGTGAGTGTTTTAAGAAGCTTTGCTGCCAAATACTTAAATAAAATTATTAAGCAGCAGATGGCAGTGTCTCTAGTTTAGGCCTGGAAAGTCCAGGCCAGAACCATTTACAACATTAGTCCATTATAATCATGGCAGGAATCAGAGAGGGAGAGGAAGAGGAAAGGCAGACTCAAAAGCCTGAGTCTGGTACAATATCTAACACTATTAAAATATCTCCAAGGCCTCACTTCCTTGGAGATCATCAAGACCACACCTACTCCAAAAAGTGTATCTCCTAGTCTCCTAATCTTTCTAATCCTTTCAAATAGTTTCACTTCCTGGTGACTAAGAATTTAAATACACAAGGTGGGGCCATTCTCTTTTTTTTTTTTTTTTTTTTTTCCATTCCTATTCAAACCACCACATTCCACTTCCTGACCCCAAGGCTTTGTAACTATATCACAATATATAAATAAATAAATAAATAAATAAATAAATAAATATAATAAAAGACACTTGGTCCAACTTCAAATCTCCTCATCTTTCGCAGTCTCAATGATGTTTAAAGTCCATAGTCTCTTCTGAGATTCAAGGCAATCTTTTAAATGTAATATCCTGTAAAATCGAAATCAAAGAGCAGACCACATACTTCCATGATACAATGGCATAGAATATACATTGTATTCCCAAAAGGAGAAAAGGGCACATAGTGAGGAAATGCTGAACCAAGCAAGACCAAAAGAAGCCAGGAAAACTCCAAACTCTGCATCTCTCTCCAAGTCTGATGTCAAAGTGCTCTTCAGATCTCCAACCCAGTTTAGCTTTAGTGACTGTGGCACACTTTTCTCATATGTGCTGGTTCCAACCTGCTTTGCACCACTGCTGGGCAGGTATCCTATAACTGTTATCTCAAACATATTGGAATCTCCAAAAACAATTCAGGCTTCACCTTCACAGCTTTATACAGTGACCTCTCTGGGCCTTACACCAGGGTACTTCAGACACACCCCTGGCCACAGTGGCTTTTCTTTTCCATAGAGGAAGATTCCACAACCTTGTTCTTGTACCCTTGACTCTAAAGCCAGAACCAAAGGTCTAAAACTGCCAGGCTTTGAAGCTTCATGGGACTAAAACTTGGCTCCCTTTTTCAGCTGCATTTGCATCAGCTTTCTATTATGGATGTGTTTTGTTTTGGTTTTCTTTAATTTCTTTAACATTTTCTTTAATTCCTTTTGACAATTTTAAGCAGTAGCTTATTAGTATCTTGCTCTGATGTCACAACCATTTTTATCACGTTTATCATCAGGCTTTTCTTTAATCTTTTTTTCTTTTTGAGTCCTGGGCTTAGTTCTAGCAGTACATTTCCTGGTGCCCCCTTACTCCTCAGTTCTAGATTTTATATTTTTTAATTAATTTATTTTTTTATTTATTTAAAAGGATTTTTTTAATTTTACATCCCAACTACAGTTTCCCTTCCCTCCCCTCCTCCAACTAGCCCCCAGCTTCTCCCCACCCTACACCTCATCCACTTCTCAGAGACAGTAACGACTCCCACAGGGAGTCAATATAGTCTACATATCAAGTTGAGGCAGGACTAAACCTATCCACCATATGAAGGCTGAGCAAGTTCCTCTATAGGGAATGGACTCCAGAAAGCCAGTTCATGCACTAGAGATAAATCCTGGTCCCACTGACAGAGACCCCACAAGCTGCCCAAGCCACATACTGTCTTTCACATTCAGAGTCCCTAGTTCAGTCCCATGCAGGTTTCAACTGTCAGTCCAGAGCTCATGAGTTCCCAGAAGCTCAACTGTCTTTGTGGATTTCCCCATCATGATCTTGACCCCTTTGCTTATATAATTCCTTCTCACTCTCTTTCACTGGACTAGGAGTTGGGGCCAGAATTCTGTACCTTCCTAAAATTTCTGTCACTTAACTTTTCTTTTTATCATTTATTAATTGTATTTAATTCCTAAAAGTGAGTGGCACAATAGCAAATTCAAGGAATTTTAGGAGACCAAACGCAGATGGATCCTGGATCCAAATAGTATCACTGTAAGAAAAGCTGAAGATCCAAAACATTGATTCTAAAGGTTTTACCTCTTTTACTGACATAAGAATGCATTTGATTAAGATCCACTAATGAGTGAGTATATCCCCTGCTTAACCTTCTGGGTTTCTGAGACCTCGCTCAGGAGGATATTCTCTAAATCCATCCATTTGCCTACAAATTTTAGGATATAATTTTTTTCACTGCTGCGTAGTACTCCATAGTGAACATGTACCAGTTTGATAATACATTCTTCAGTTGAGGGGCATCTAGGTTGTACCCAGGTTCTTGCTATCATGAATAATGCTGCTATGAACATAGCTGAGCTAATGCTTTTGGGGAATAAATGTGCATCTTTAGGGTATATGCCCAATAGTGGTATTGCTGGATCCTTGGGGAGATTGATTTCCAGTTTTCTCAGAAACTGCCATACTGAACTCCAGAAGGGCTGGACAAGTTTACATTATTACCAACAATGGAGGAATGTTGCCATTGTTCCACATCCTTTCTAGCATAGGTTATCATATATGTTTTTGATCTTGGCCATTCTGACAGGTGTAAGGTGGTTTCTCAAATTGTTTTGATTTGTATTTCTCTGATGGCTAAAGATGTTGAGCATTTTTTCAAGTGCCTTTCAGCCATTTGTAATTCTTCTGCTGAGATTCCCCTTTTTAGTTCTGAACCCCATTTTTAATTGGGTTATTTAGCACATTGGGCTCTAGTTTCTTGAGTTCTTTCTATATTTTACAGATCAGTCCTCTGTCACTTGTAGGGTTTGTGAGGATCTTTTTCCATTCTGTAGGTTATCATTTTGTCTTATTGACTATGTCCTTGGACTTACAGAAACTTCTCAGTTTTAGGAGGTCCCACTTATTGATTGTTGTTTTAGTGTCTGTGCTACTGGTGTTAGATTTAGGAAGTGGTCAACTGTGCCAATGCATTGGATGCTTTTCCCACTTTCTATTCTATCAAGTTTCATGTCGCTGGGTTTATGTTGAAGTCTTTGATCCACTTGGATTTGAGTTTTTTACATGGTAATATGCTTGGATCTATTCTTCTGCACACTGCCATCCACTTATGTCAATATCATTTGTTGAAGATGCTATCTTCTTTTCACAGAATATTTTTGACCTCTTTGCCAAAAATCACGTATTCATAGGTGTGTTGGTAAATGTCAGGATCTTCAATTCAATTCCACTGAATCACTAGTCTGTTTTATGCCAGTACCAGACTGTTTTTATTACTGAAGCTCTATAGTATATCTTGAAGTCAGGTATGGTGATGCCTCCTGAGGTTCCTTTGTTGAGCAAAATTGATTTGGCAATCCAAGCTTTCCTGTTATTCCAGATGAATTGAGTATTATTCTTTGAATGTCTTTAAGAGATGTGTTGAGATTTTCATGGGAATTGTGTTGAATCTGTAGATTGCTTTTGGTAGGATTGCCATTTTTACTATGTTGATCCTACCTATCCAGGAACATGGGAGATCCTTCCATTTTCTGATATCTTCTTCAATTTCTTTCTTCAGTGATTTAAAGTTTTTTGTAACAGATCTTTTGCTTCTTTGGTTATAGTTGCCGCAAAGTATTTAATGCTATTTTCAGCTATTATAAAGGGTGATATTTCCCTTATTTCTTTTTCAGCCCTTTTATCTTTAGTGTATAAGAACGCTACTGACTTTTTTGAATTAATCTTGTATTCTGCTACATTGCTGAAGGTGTTTCCTGGTAGAATTTTGTGGATCACTTATGTATACAATCATATCATCTGCAAATAGGCATAGTTTTACTTCTTCTTTTCCAATTTGTATCCCTTTAATCTCCTTTTGTTCTCTTATTGCTTTGGGTAAAACTTTGAGAACTATATTGAATAGATAAGGAGAGAGGGGACAACCTTGTCTAGTTCCTGATTTTAGTGGGATTGCTATGAGTTTCTCTCCATTTAGTTTGTTGTTTTCCATCAATTTCTTGTATGTCGCCATTGTTATGTTTGGGTATTTTCCCTGTTTTCCTCTTCTCTCCAGGGCTTTTATCATAAAGGATTTGCACTTTGTCAAAGGGTTTGTCAGCATCTAAGGAGATGACCATGTGGTTTTTCCCCTTCAATTTGTTCATATGATGGATGTTATCCACACTTTTTCATATGTTGAACCATCCCTGCATTTCTGGGATGAAGTCTACTTGATCGTGTTGGTTAACTTTTTTTATATGTTGTAATGGGTTTGCCAAAATTTTGTTGAGTATTTTTACATCAACGTTCATGAGGGATATTGGTCTGCAATTCTTTCTTAGTTGCATCTATGAATGGCTTGAGTATCAAGGTAATTGTGACCTCACAAAAGGAGTTTGGCAGTGTTTCATCAGTTTCTGCTTTATGGAAGAGTTTGTTGAATATTGATTTTAATTCTTCTTTGAATGTCTGGTAGTGAAACCATCTGGTCTGGGCTTTTTATTATTTGGGAAGCTTTTAATAAGAGCTTCAATTTTCTTTGGTGTTATAGGTCTGTTAAGGTAATTTATCTGTTCTTAATTTAATTTTGGTAATTAGTGCCTGTTCAGGAAGCTGCCTTTTTCTTTTAGGTTTTCCATTTTAGTAGAGTATAGATTTTCAAAGTATGATCTAATAATTCTCTGTACTTTTTTTGGTGTCTGTTATTATGCTTCCATTTTTATTTAGTATTGAGTTAATTTGAATACTCTCTGTTAGTTTTGCACACAAAAGCAGATACACACTACCAAGGCCACACACAAGAGTTTATTTAAGAGAGAGTTCCCAGGCGGGTGCAGAGGCAGGGGAGCAGGACAGCAGGAGACAGAGAGAGGCCCCGAACATGAATGTGGTCTCTTTTAGGAGAAGAGGTGTGTACGGATATACTTAGTCACGTTTAAGGTGTGCCTTCGTATGTGTCATATATCCAGGGAGGTGCTTCTGTAGGCAGTGCTGTAGGGTTTATGCAGCCACGCCCAGGGGCCTGCCTCTGTACAAGGTGCATCCCACCTGAACCAAGTTGGCTCAGCTACATGGAATGCCAGGAATCCTTACACCTTCTGTATCAGCTTTTTGGTTAGTTTGGATAAGGGTTTGCCCATCTTGTTGACCTTCTCAAAGAACCAACTTTTTGATTCATTGTTTCTTTGTATTATTCTCTTTGTTTCTATTGTACTGATTTCATCCCTAAGTTCAATTATTTTCTGCCATCTACTTTTTCTAGGGTGAGTTTGCTTCTAACTGTTCAAAAGATTTTAGCTGAGTTGTTAGGTCTTTTGTGTGACATTTCTCTTGATTTTTCACATAGGCATCTATATGAAATGTGCTGTGAATTTTCCTCATAAGACTGATTTCGTTGTGTCACATAATTTAGGTATAATGTGGATTCATTTTAAATAAATTCTAAGAAGTCTTTGATTTCTTTCTTAATTTCTTCCCTGACCCAGTGGTGGTTCACCTGAGTGATGTTTAGTTTCCATGAGTTTGTAGGCTTTATGTTATTTTTGTTGTTGTTGAATTCTAACTCTAGGCCATTGTGGTCTGATATGATACAAGATGTTATTCTCATTTTCTTGTATTGATATTTGCTTTATGACCAAGTATGTGGTCAATTTTAGAAATATTTTTATTGGGTTCTGAGAAATATGTATATTCTTTTGTATTTAGATGATAGCTTCCATAAATATGTATTAAGTCCCTTTGCATCATAACATCTGTTAGTCCCATACTTCTCTGTTGAGTCTGGCTGATCTATCCAAAAGAAAAAGTGGGGTACTGAAATTTCACACTATTAGAGTGTGACATTTGATGTGAGATTTAAGCTTTAGTAGTGTTTCTTTTACAAATGAAGGTGCCTCCTATATAAGGGGCATAAATATTCAGTATTGAGATTTAGTCTTGATCAATTTTTTTCTGAGATTAATAAATAATGTCCATCCTGGTCTCTTTTAATTGATTTTAGTTTGAAGTCTACTTTGTTGCTATTAGGATAGCAACACTAGCTTGTTTCTTGGGGTCAATGGGTTGGAAAATCTTTTCCCAATCCTTTACTCTGAGCCTGTGTGTGTCTTTAAAGTTGAGGTGTGTTTCTTGTATGCAGCAGAAGCTTTGCTTTTATTTTTGTATCTATGTTGCTTGTGTGTGTCTTTTTATAGGTGAATTGAGTCCATTGATATTAAGGAATATTAATAACCACAGATTGTTTTTCCCTGTTATTTTTGGTGGTAGCTTGTGTGTATTTTCTTTTGGGGGGCTTTTCTTTTGTGGGATTATCAATTGTTTGTGGTATCCTGTGTGTATCTGGGTTCTTTAGTTTGGAATTTTCTCTCTAGTGCTTTCTGTAGTGCTGGATATGTGGATAGCTATTGTTTCAATCTGTCTTTGTTGTGAAATATCTTGCTTACTCCACCTATGGTGATTGATTATTTTCCTGGGTATAGTAGTCAGAGTCGACAGCCAAGCTCTTTTAGTGTCTCTATAATTTCTGACCAAGACCTTCTTGCATTTATTGTTTCTATTGAAGAGTCTGGCATTATTCTGATGGGTCTGTCTTTACAGGTAAGGTGGCCCTTTTCCTTTGCTGCTCTTAATATTTTTTTCTTTGTTCTGTATGTTTTGTGGTTTGATTTTTATGTGGAAAGCAGAATTTTGTGCTTGGGTTTAGTATTTTCTTTGTGTGATTTATAATTTCCAACATTGAGTCTTCCACTCCTGAGATTCTCTCTTCCATCTCTTGGACTCTGTTGGTTATACTTATATCTGTAGTTCCAGATTGTTTCTTCAGAGTTTCTATTTCCTCCTTTGCCTCATTTTGTGCGTTCTTTATTGATTCTAATTCTATTTTTGGTTTCTGGAATTTTCTTTCATTTCTTGGTTTTCTTTCAAAGATTTCTTCATCTCTTTCAATTTTTTGTTTGTATTTTCTTCTATTTCTTAGGGAAATTTTTGTATCCTCTTTTAAGGCTTCTATAATCTTCATAAAAGTGTTTTTAGTGTCATTCTCTTCTGTTTCCTCTTCATTTCTCTATTCAGGTCTTGGTGTTGTAGAACCACCAGCTTCTTCTGGTGGTGCCTTGTTGTTCTTTACATTGTTATATATATTCTTACACTGGTGCCTGCCCATTGCTTTCTTAGTTCACTCTTAGTCTGGTCTTGGTTTGATCTTAGTCAGCTTTGGTTACAGGGTTTTGGTGTCTCTTGTCTGCTCTGAACACAGAGACTGAAGGATCTTTTATTCTGGTTAAGTCACAAGGTCACATGGTCCAATGAGATGCCTGTCTGTCACTCTGCTCTGGACACTGGATTGAGCAGTTCAACTGGGTTGAGCAGTGGGTTGAAAGATGCCTCCCTCTGGTCTTAAGACACCTGTCATGTGGTCTGGAGAGACACCTGTCTATGATGATGCAACTTGTCTTGAAGGTGGGTCTCGGCCATCAGCTATATGCCCTTGATTGCTGGGGAAGGATTCTCCAGCCTCTTACTCCCCCTGAACATGAGACGCCAGGTCTGGAGAGATCTTCATCTAGGGTTTGAGCATCAACTCTGTGTCCCCTGGGATTGCTGGGAAAGGATTCTTCAGTCTCTCACTCCCTCTGGACATAAGTCACTAGGACCAGACAAATGTCCATCCAGTTTTATATTTCTATATAGCAATGATTACTAACAACCAAATGACAAAGTCAAACCTGGACTGTTTTGAATTTTCCTCTGACAACACTCTTCAGTCTACCCTCAGGCATATTTTTATAACAAGGGCAAATTAGCCCCATATTTTGCCAAAATATCCAAAGAATGATCTCTAGACCAGCTACCTCTCTGAAACTTCTTGATCTTGGCCCTCATAGTTTAAATGACCCTAAGCATTTTCTTTCATTATCCTACCCTTATGGGTCATTAATCCTCATGTAAAGTATCTAACTAATTTTTTAGTCCCAAATTTCAAAGTCTTTCATATTTCTCCAATGAACAACATTGTCAGGCCTCTCACATTAATACTCCTGGTACCAACTTTAGTCTTAATAACTGTTTTAGTGCTGTGGAGAGACACCATGACCAGGGTAAGTCTTCTAAAGCAAAGCTTGTAATTAGGAATTAGCTAACAGTTCCAGAGGTTTAGTCCATTACCATCATGGCAGGAACATAATGGCAGGCCAGGATACTAGAGCAGTATCTGTAAACTACAAGTTGATCCATATTCATGGAGCTAGAGAGAGATTGTGTGGGCCAGGCATGGGCTTTTGAAACCTCAAAAGCACACACAAGTGAGACACCTTCTTTAAAAACAACACACCTCAATATACAAGGATAGAAAATGTGACTTCTTTATTCACAATAATAATAATAATAATAGAACACACCTCTTAATCCTTGTAACTCTTCCAAACAGTTCTATCCTCTGATGACTAAGCATTTAAATATATGAGCCTAGTGGCCATTTTTATTCAAACAACCATAGTAGATAAATGTTTACACTTTACAAACGTGAAAATGATAGTGATCTACAGAGCACAGCCATCTGAAGGATGAGGTTTCATTTTTTCTAGAAATGTATGGATTTAAGTGACAATATAGTAAAGGTTTATAATGAAAATAAGTTAGTAAACCTGAAGTAGATGAAGGGTGAGGAAGAAAGTGCAGTGTGGCTGGAATCCACAGAAGAAGATTTTGCCAGTATTCCTATAAAACGCCATGGTCTCTCTGACTGGACTTTGCCAAAGTGTTTGCCCACGTTACTGATCATAGAAACAAAGTATGTGTATACAGATCACTTAGTTATCTCTTCAAATTGTTAAGAGGAAAAAAATAACAATATAAATATGAAATATAGCATAAAGAATTGGAATAGTCAAAGTAACTAGAGAAAATCTTGGTGCTATTGATATATCAGAGGACTTTCATTTGGTAAAGGCATTTCTCATAATTTTTATTATCTATTTTAACAATATTAATGAGAAATTTCTATAATTTATTTTATTTAATTTTATTTGTTCTATTATATTCCATCCTTTCATTTTTACTTTTAAAGGATGTAATATTCATTTGATGATGCAAATATGTGTTACATTGTTTTATGTTGCATTTGTTTAAATTTGTGAAGCTATGTTTCTTTGCCTGTCTGAAAGATCTGATGGCATAATGAAGAGTTGAGTGACTAAGAGCAATTCAGGAGAAGGGATAGGCATAGCTGGCAGGCAAAAAGAATAAATAGAAGGAGAAATCTTAAAGGAAAGAATCAAGGAGAAGAGGATATTAGGGTCTAGTCTCCCAGTTGCTCAGTCAGATAGCCAGCCACAGAGAAAGAAGTAAAGTAAGATAAAGTAAAGTAAAGTAAAGAAGTAAAGTACAGGAAAAAATGACCAGAGTCACAATGTAGATAGGATAATGTATGTTAAGAAAATCTTGCTAAAAGTAAGCCAAGCTAAGGCCACACATTTATAAAAAACATAAATAAAGAAGACTCGGTGTGTATTTATTTGGAAGCTGAGTGGCAGGAACCAAATAGCAAAGAACTAAAAGTAGAAGAGCAACTGACTACAAGCAAGGAATTCTGGAGTCTACAAATTGCAGTTATGTATAATGTGACAAGTAGTTAATCTAAAAAAAAAAATGTATATTTCTGTGAGACCAGTGGTCTTCCATACTCTTTTTCATAACACTGGGTCTTTTACCATTTGAGGCTGAACAGTATATTTTATTTTGATAAATACTTGAGTGAACAAGATGCTCTCACACTCACACAGAATTTAATGAGTGATTGGGTACTCATAATTATTAATGTATGGGGATGTAATGGGAGAAATGTATTTTGCTATTTTTCAATTGGTGGAATTAAAAAATTGCAAACTCAAAGACCATTTGTAGATAATTAAATTTAAATATTTTAATGAAAGCAGCTGCATAGTTTTGCATTTCTCTTGTGTGTCTGGAAACATGACAAGTCTCTTGGATTAAAGATGAAGGATGCCAGACAAGTCTATAATCATTGTGAAATGAGGAATTGTCTATGTTTTTCAGAGGTTTTGCAGTCACTGGGTCATGGTAGCATGTGAGATAATGAAAGCTTACATATGTTCCATTCACATGGAATTATTTGTTTTATTCTAATTTGATAATAGTTCATTTGGATTTAGCTTTGGTCTACTGGTCTACCTTCATGTTCAGGTGTTGGGAGTGCCAAAATCTATTGCAAATAAACTATTCTCAGTCATTTAGTGAGATCCTGCTTCAGTTTCCCCAAAATTGAAAGAAAGTAAAAAACAAGCAAAAAAAAAATTATGATTCAATTTATCTCTGTAATGAATAGGTAAAATTCAGTTGTGCCAAGACAAACCAGCATCTATGCAAAGGTCTGTGGACATCTATTACATATTTAATAAAACTTAAATATTGGGGAGAGAGCACACAGTCAAATCCTAGGCAGACAGCTCAGAAAATTCTTAAACCTTGAACACAAAGATAAACAGGTGAGTCAGTCACACACACCTTTAATCCCAGCACAGGGAAAACAAGAGTGGTGACCTACACCCTTGATCCACAACTCCAGAGACAGCACTTCTGTTTCTGTGAGTTCAAGGCTACATGACTTTAATTCTAACCTGGATGGGATAGAATACATAAGGACTTGTAAAAACCTAGAGAGAACAGAAGCTACTGGGAGAAGCAACTGACAGAAGTGACCAGGAGTGAGGTGAGAATTGACTGTGGTGCTTCCTCTCTCTAATATTTCAGCTTTCCCCTAATATTTGGCTCTAAGTCTCATTTTTCTGAGCTGTCTGCCTAGGATTTTACTGTGTGCTCTCTCCCCAGTATTCAGGTTTTATTAAATATGTAATATATATCCATAAAGGTCAGCAGTCAGGAATTTGACAACTCTACCCCTCTGTGCTATTCTAAGTGTTTGTAGTGGGAACAAAAATGAAACAGGTTTACTTGGAAAATGAAATTTTACATAATTTTATGTTTCCCTACATCTATTTCTACTAAAATATAAATTTAATCATAACCATTAAAAATCTTTATAAGGTATGGTTTCAGAGTGTTATTACTAATATTATTAAATGAAATTATAGCTGCATAGTAAATTAAGACATTAAAATTTAAATGGAGTAGAAACCCACAGCGTAAACATAATTATATATACTATACATACATACATATGTATATATATAAACACATACACACATATATATGTGTATATGTATAATTCTGTGCAAACATCATCTGATTCAGGGCTTTTTTTTGGTTGACAGACTTATACTACTTTATTTCAGCAGAGCTTATAATAGTTCTTTTAATATTGCATATATGATCTTGATTTAATTTTGTTAAGTTGTATATATTGAGAAAATTACATATTTCTTTTAGATTTTTAAATTTATAGGAATGCAAGTTTTTTTGTGTTTGTTCTTATGATTTTCCAGATTTCCTCCATGCCTCTTGTTATGTTCCCTTGTTGAGTTATACTTTTATTAATTTGAAAGTATTTTCTTTTTAGTTTATGAGCATAAAGATTTGGCAATTTTAGTGAACTTTTCAAATAACAACTCTTTGTTTTCTTGATTATTTGTATTTTGTTGTTGTTATTTTTTTATTTTAATTGGTTTTTGCCATATGTTTGATCATTTCTGTCATATGTGTCTACTCCTTTTGAGTGTGATTTTTTTATTCTATTCTAGAGCTATCAGTTGTTGCAGTCTAGCTTGAATCAGTGGTGGTCAGATAGGGTTTAAGGCATTATTTCTAATTTCTTGTATCTTTTGAGACCTGATTTCTGTCCCAGTATATGTACAGTTTTGGAGAAAATTTTATGAGTTGCAAAGAAGATACATTTTTTTGTGTGTGTTTGGGTGAAATGTTTTCTAAATATCTGGTAAGTCTGTTTGGTTTGTAACATAATTAGCTCTGACATTTTTCTGTTTAGTGTTTCCTAAATGAAATGTCCATTGGTGAGAGTAGGTCACTAAACTCTTCAGCCATTATTGTGTGAGTGTCAATATGTCATTTAAGCTGTACTAGTGCTTCCTTTTATGGACTTATGTGCCCTTGTGTTTGGGGCTTAGATTGCAATGTCCTCTGGGAGAAGTTTGCTTTTGAATGTGTGATTTCATCCATGCCCTATCTCTTCTGATTAGTTTTGGTTTGAAATCTATTTTGACAGCTAATAAAGTTACTATACCAGTTTGCTTCTTGTCACTTTGCTTGGAACATCTTTTTTCTTCCTTTTACTGTACAGTAAAATCTATCTTTGATATACAGGTGTTTTTCTTGGGTCAACAGATAAAAGGATCCTCTTTTCGCATTCATTCTGTTAGTCTTTGTGGGGTTTTTTTTGAGGATTTTAGACAATTAATATTCAGAGTTATGATTATTCAGTGTTCTTTGATTCCTGTTATTTTGTTGTTGTTGTTGTTCGTGGTGGTGGTGTGTGTATTTCCCCTCTTGATTTGCTGGTCTAGGATTATTTACTTATTTACTTTCTGTTGTTCTTTTTCCCCCATGTAGTTAACCTCTTGAGGTTGGAGTTTTTCTTATAGCACCTTCTGTGGAGACAGATCTGTAGATAATTATTGCTTGAGTTTGGTTTTATCATAGGTTTTCTAAAGTGGTTGAAAGTTATGCTGGGTATAGTAGTCTGGGTTTTCCTCTACGGTTTTGAAGAGTTTGTAGCCGTTCTAAATTTCAAATTCTCCATTGAGAACTCAGGTGTATATCTAATAGATGTGCCTTTATTTTGGTCTCTTTTTTTTTCAGCTTTTAATATTATTTCTTTGTTCCATGTTTTGATTATTATGAGGTATGTGGTCTTTACTTTCTGGTCTAAGCTATTTGGTGTGCTGTATGCTTCTTCTGCCTTGATAGCCATCTCCTTTAGGTTTGAAAATGTTCTATAATTTTGTTAAAAATATTTTCTGTACCTTTGACCTGATATACTTCTCTCTCCTCTATTTTCAGATTTGGTCTTTTCATAGTTTCCCAGAGTTCCTGGACTTTTTGTTTCATGATTTTTTTTTTTTTTTTTACATTTAACAGTTTCCTTGACTGATGGATCCATTTTTTTCTATTACAATGTTAGTACTTGAGATTCTTTTGCCCATCTCTTGTATTCTGTTGGTGAAGCTTGACTATGTAGTTCCTGTCCAAATTCCCTAATATTTTTTATTTTCAGAATTTCCCCTGTTGGTGTTTTCTTCATTACTCTATTTCCACTTTTAGGTAATGAACTGTCTTGTTTATTTTTTGTTTGTGCTTTGATTTTTGGTTTCTACTGTGTTCTCTGATTTTATGAGAGTGTGGTGACTGTGAGTTTTCTAGCAGGAACTTTATCTGGGGTCCGAGTATAGATAAAATGTGTTTCTGAATATTTGAAGCTGATACTTAGGAATGCTTTTTGGGTGATTAAAAGGCCCCCAGAAGGGAGAAATGCTGGTGTTCCACCAGGATCTGCTTTGTCCCCTGGGAAAGGGTCAGAGAATAAGGAGTAGTGACAGCAGAAGGTCTGCTGCAGAGCAGGGATAGGACTAATGATTTTAACTTGGAGGAATCAGGTGGGAGGTCAGAGTGGTCTGTGGGTGCCCAGGGAGTGCTGAGATATAACCATCAATTGGGGGAGGGACATTAGAAGGTGTGATCCACTGGAGATGCTGGACAGGGGAAGAGTGGCCTCAGCAAGTATTTTGCAGAGCAGGAATGAGACTGGGGGCTTAGAGTTGGAGGAGGTGAGACAGAGGTGCACATCTGCAGTTAACCTACCTGATTCTAGGCCTGGAACATTCTCCTCTTCCTTCTCATTTTATTTTTTAAATTATACTTGTTTTTAGTGTATAAGTGTGATTGGTTATATGTGTCATGTCATATATGTAGAGGTCAAAAGTTGTAGGAGTTGATTTTCTCTTACTTTGTAGGACGAAGAAATGAAATTTAGGTTTTCAGACTTTTTGTCAAGTGCCTTCTTGGATGATACCATCTCAGTGATTACATTTGAAGATTTTATTAAGCAGGCTGTTTACCTTAGCAGAAATGGCATTATTCAAGAATTAACATTGAAACTGACATTGTCCTGGAACATAAAATATAGGCAAAATAACTTCATTTTAAGTGACTTGAGCATAAAACATATAAAGAAATGTTTGCATGTAACTCACTAAGATACTTCAAATAAAATGTGACAGAGTATGTAGAATCCAATCCCCCAGCAATTCTTTTTTTTTCTAGTTTAGATTTGCGCTTTGGAAAAGAAAATAGATACCCAATTGAGATTAAGGAAAAGGGACAAAAGCAATGAAGACTTTGCTATATGTCTCCACTTTTTGAAAGAAGCAGTGACAGCAGCTTTCATGACAACTGATAAGTAAAGAAAAAGACCTTAATTATTTTAGAGAGAACATGGCAATGAGAAAATTAAGCATATAGAGAAAAATAGAGGTTCAACATTGTCCTAAGTGATGGATTTCAGAAAATAAAACAAATTATGAGCAGAGTTATTTTAAAGAAAAAAGTTGATTTAATTTATTTTTTTCTGTATGAGATGTTTATAGGCCAAAGTGAAACTGTCAATCATATATTTAGCTATGCAACCAGAATGTGGGTGTACTCCAAAATAAAGAATGCTTTATAAATAAGACATGGATCTCTCAAGAAAAAACACTGAATAACTTTTCAAAAGAAACTACTTTCAGAAACCATTCACTGTGATGTACACGTATTAGAGTAGGAAGAAAATCCCCCAGTTTGTAATGAGTTTGCTTTGTGTCTCCAATTGGCTTATTGTCATGGACACTCTTCCCAGGAAAGGCAATACCAGGAATATTGTATGAAACATATATATATAAGAAATAGAAAGTAAAAAGATAATACATTTTAAAATTTATTTGAGAATTTCATACATAATAACCAATATTTGCATGATTTCTATTCCTACTTTTTCCTCTACAACACTTCCCATGCCCTCCAAAATTCCCTTGCAAATAATTGACTTATACACTGAATTCAATTAGTGTTGCCTTTAACAACAGGTTGCTAGGGACGGACACTTAGGATTGAGATCTCATTCCTAAAAACAAAGAAGCAAACATTCCTCCAGAACCAGCTCCCCACTCCTTTCCCAGCAGGCCACAGCTTCTCATCTAGGACTAGGACCTCATGAAATATTTTCTGTCCATGTTGGCATCACAACAGGGCTTCGGACATTTTTATAAGAATAAAGTTTTTATGAGAGTATTAGATATTAAGTGTAAATTTTTGAAACAGCCACAAAGAAAAGTTAGAATTTGAAGGAAAAGTACTTGCTACTGCCTGAGACACAACAATAGATTTTACCTTTCTGGTATAAAGTGACTTTAAAACTTGTCAAATGTATCAACCTATGGCTTCCAACTATCAGAAATTTGACAACTAGAATGACAAATATGGATTAGCTAGAGTGAAAAATACCACACTATGCCCATGACACCTGGAACTGAATACTTTTGACAATGTCCTAAGTTATGAAATGTAGTCCTCTCAAATGATCTAGCCATTCCCAACACAGGCACCAGTTGCAGGGAGATGTATGCAGGTATGTGTATCAGTGTTTGCAGGCAACCATAGCTGAATACTACAAACAACCAGATCCCATCAACGAGTGAAAAGACAAAGGGGCTGGTTTATCCAATTGATGAGATGCTGCCCAATAAAATTAATAAAATATTGATTAATCTAAAAATGTGGGATTGATTCCAGGATAATTACCTCAGTAAAATAAATTCAGAGGAAGAATATATTTTTCAAATTATTTAGTTTCACTTGTACAGAATTATTTCAAATTGTAGACTTATATAGAGAACCCCAAATGAATCTCTGATTGCCAGGGTTTGAAGAGGGAGTAAGCAGGTGTGAGAGCTAGTAGGGGCTCGACAGAATGCTTGTGGGTGACAGATACTCATGCTACTTGTATTATAACAATGGTTTCCTCTATAAACATGAAACTGCATTAGCATATGCATTCTAACAAATCATTTTTATGACTCACCACTTTTCTTGCATTATCCCCCCTGGGACTTCACAGTCTCAGTGATAACTTTCAAAGTTTCCTGCCCATGATGTGTTACTATCATATATTTTAGGATAAATATTTACCCATATAAGAGGTATAATAGCAACATTGAAGTTTCATTAAGGAAGCCTTGAGTATTTTCTTGCCTGTTGGGGGCTTCAGGGCAAAAAGAATCCCTGACTGCAAAGGAGTCTACTCTAAACTGTGTTTTCTTTTAGAAGGCATATTTTTCTTTGTTGTGTATTTGTTTTTCCTCTTTCTGATTCTGTCATTCTCTTTTTCAAATAAATAGATTCTTAATATTCTAATTTCAACAATAGTGCACACTCTTGGCAGAACATATCATCCTCTTTAAAATATGTGGCTTAGAGTACAATTATGGTATAATATCTGCTTATGAGAGTATAATCAATTATAAGTGAGTTTATTTCCTTCATAATTAACATAGTTTTCTAAGCTTATTAAACCAATGTCTAAAACCTCAAGCACTCTTTATTGATGCTGCTCAGAACATCATTTAGTAATGACTGTAGCCGCTGACATAGGCATCATGGCTGCTATAAGTGAACAACTGATTATTTAATGTAATCTGATTTGTCAGTGTGGTTCATGATCACTCATCAGTACAGTTTCTGTCAGCAAGAACTATTCTGTTGACCCTAGTTATCATTATAGCTAAACATTCACTAGGGTTCCTTCGAGTGTCTCACTCAACTCAGTTAGCAGAACCAACAGGAGCTCAGATATGCTCATGAAGAAAGTGTGGAAGACAACAGTAGCAGAGGAGAGAGCAAAGAGGTTTATTTTCTCTTTTCTACATACTGCACATTAGAAAACTGTTAACAGAAATATTATTTTTTAACCGACATGACTGAACAATAAACTGATATGTCCTAAGCAAAATCCTACCTTATGAGATTTTTATTAATGCAAATTGATTCTTAATTAGTTCCCATTAGCATGGCAATGAGCAGAGCATAAATATTTGAAGTGTATCTTTCTTTTGAGAGGAATTCACTTGTAATAAAGCTGGCCTCACTCAGTTGAGGAGAAGGCTGGAGCTGACACCCAACAGGATACCAGACTTGTGAAATACGTCCCCCCAAATTTACTATTACCTCAATCCTATGATTGCCGTTGGCTGCTTAGCAGTTCATAGAAAAGTCTTTGATTTGCAAACTATGTTCAAAGGACTGCAGGCAAAAATCCTAAGGAGTTCAGCTTTTAATGAAGAATTGGATTCATTAAATGTAAGATGTCTGGTATTGCACACCAGTGCATTTGTTTTGTAATAGCCATGGAGTACTTGAGACCAAATCATTTCTTCACAGTTATAAAAAGAAGAAATGGCAGTACTTAGTATTCTGTTCATTGCTATGCATGATTTTTAATATTCATTGGACTAAAAGTGCCTCTGGCATCTTCAATGAAAACTCTACATGTTTTATTTGTGATGTCACAAATTAACTCTGATACTATAAATAAATCTGAATACCAAGAGATAAAATATTTAAGTAGTCCTCTCCTACCTAGAGCCTTGTCTTATAACATGACTTTATACTTTGGAAAGTAATATTTTAAAAGAAAATTAGATGTATTGATTTATCTTAATACAAAAGTGATTTTGTCCATAAACCTTAATCAAATAAAAGATAAAACACAGCCTGGCTTCAGAATTGTGACATTGTGATAAATATAGTGCAATTTAGATGCTCTATTTTATATTATATTATAAGGCTTATCCAGGTCTGCATTTCTCTTCCATCTTCCATTAGAAAGATACAACTATTGAAAAATGTGGTAAGAGGAGTGTGTGTTAACCAGTAGAAGTGTGCTAAGCATCCCTTGGACTCTGTTAATGCCATCTTCTTCAGCATATTCACCTGGAAAACATCTTGTTCTGCTTTTGGGAATAATCACAGATTTTTTTAAAAACTATGTTCATTTTATAAAACTAAGCAGCTGTTTCTTCTGAGGGATGGGGGATAAATGAGCACGTTAGCATTAGAAGAAGCTGATAAAATTCTAATGACTTTTTATTTTATTTATACTGTTATAAATACTTATACAATATTTGAACTTATGGAAAAAATGTTTTAGTTAAAAAATAATGTTTTCTTCTAATTTTTGAAGATTAGTTTAAAGATAGTAATAAGAGTATTTTATTTTTTATAAATTAACATCTTCATTTCAAATCATCAACATACATATCATGTATTTTTACTTATGTTCTATATTGAGGGATTCAACATCAGCATGCATAATCAAGCTGAAAAATATATTTAAATATGTATTTGTAGGTAACAATAAGCAAAGACTTCTTGTTCTCCTGAAATATAACCAAAAAAAAAATAGTGTTTCTTAAGCTGGACTCCAACTCATATACTCTTCAGTATTAAAAAGGCTTGACTTTTTAATTTTAATTTAATTTATTGACTATTGCTAACTAGATTTTATCAGAAAACTGAATGAATATCTGTGTTATTTTGAGATAGGAAGATATGGAATGCTTTTCCAGTTGAGCAAGATGTATCCTTGCCTGTGGAGAATGGCATGACCTTCACTGGAAACTTTTAACAGTGAATGCAACTATTGCAAATGGAGATTGGCTGCCACCTCAATTAACTTCAAGACCCTCAAGACTAAAGTGGGCAGCAGGCCTGACTACTGACTGCAATTTTAGTTTCTTCTTTTTGTAATGGCAAATTAACATATAAAAACTTTTGCTTTGCTGAAATTTATATTACCTTTTAGTATTAAATATTAAAAAAAAAATCTACCTTAAGATACCCTGGTATTGCCCATCAGTTCTGGTTCCGCTTCCAGGACCAGGTGCTGTCTGCAGAGTAAGTCCAAGCAAACTCTGTAGCAGGTTCAGATAAAGTCTGCCTGTCACCATACCCACAGCTGCTACTAAGGGAATTTGTACGGCTACCCACCTCGACCGCAAACTGAGCAAACAGATAACTTCTGGTGTCTCTGAAGGGCAGATTCAGACCGTGCCCAGAAAGGTGACAGGAGGCACACAATCCCAAGTGCCACAACTGACCAGGAGTCATCTATTCGTGAACCACTGAAGCCATGGTCAAACGTCAGTGCAAAAAAATTACATAATAATACAAAGAACAACATGGTAACTTCAGAAGAGAGTGGTGATCTTACAAATACAAGATCTGAACTGAGCAATGAGGAGGAAACAGAAGGAAGCAACACCAAAAACTCCTTTTTGATGATCATCGAAGCTCTCAAAGAAGATATGAAAATAGCCTTAAAGAAATAGAAGAAAATACAAACAAAAAATTGGAAGAGATGAACAAATCTAAGAAAGAAACATGCCAGAAACTAAAAGCTGAAATAAAAGCTGAAATGGAAGCAATAAAAAAGGCACAAAATGAGGCAAAGATGGAAATAGAAAATCTGAAGAAAAAAGCTGGACCCACAGATACAAGCATAACATACAGAGTTCAAGAGATGGAAGATAGAATCTCTGAAGTGGAAGACTCAGTAGCTCAAAAAGATATATCACTCAAAGAAAACAGTAAAACTAAAAAAAGCCATAACTCAAAATGTTCAGGAAATCTGGGACACCATGAAAGGACCAATTTGAGAATAATAGGAATAGAAGAAGGAGAAGAATACCAGCTCAAAGGCACAGATAATGTTTTCAATAAAATCATAGAAGAAAACTTCTCTAACCTGAAGAAGGAAATGCCTATAAAAATACAAGAAGCTCATAGAACACCAAATAGATATGACCCCACCCCAAAAAAAGTAAGCGCGCCTCATTATAATCAAGCCACAAAACATACAGAAAAAAAAAATTTAAGTGCTGCAAAAGAAAAGGGCCAACTCACATATAAAGGCAGACTCATCAGAATAACGCCTGACTATTCAATGGAAACGATGAAAGCTAGAAGGGCTTGGTGAGAAGTTATACAGATGCTAAAACAGCATGGTTGCCAAACTAGAATACTATACCCTGCAAAATTATCAATCATCAAAGATGGAGTAAACAAGGTGTTTCAGGACAAAGTCAGACTGAAAGAATATCTATCTACCAATACAGCACTACAGAGAGTTTAGAGGGAAAACTCCAACATAAGGACGCCAGATACACACATGAAATCACAAACAATCATTAATTCCACAGAAGAATACCTTAGAGAAAGGAAATACAAACAAGATACCACCAAAAATGGCAGGAAATATGAATCAATGGTCACTAATTTCCCTTAATGTCAATGGTCTCAACTCTCCTATAAAACGTCACACACTAACAAGATGGATACAACAACAGAAGCCATCCTTCTGTTGCCTACAAGAAACACATCTCAACTGCAAGGAAAGACACAGGCTTAGAATAAAGGATTGGGAAAAGATTTTCCAGTCAAACGGTCCTAAGAAACAAGCAGGGGTTGCAATCCTAATATCTAACAAAGTAGACTTTAAGCTAAAAGCAATAAAAAGGGATCAAGATGGTCACTACTTATTCATCACAGGAAAAATTGGTCAAGAGGAGATTTCAATCTTAAATATTTATGCTCCTAATATAAGGGCACCTACTTATGTAAAGGAAACACTGCTAAAGCTCGAATCCCACATCAATTCTTACACCCTAATAATGGGAGACTTCAATACCCCACTTTCTACCCTGGATAGATCAACCAGACAGAGCCTCAACAGAGAAATAAGGAGTCTAAAAGAGGTTATGATGCAAATGGAATTCATAGACATCTATAGAACCTTCCACCCAAAGGCAAAGGAATATACATATTTCTCAGCTCCTCATGGAACTTTCTTCAGAATTGACCACATAATTGGTCACAAAGTAAATATCAACAGATACAAAAAAAATGGAAATAATCCCTTGTAACATATCAGACCACCAGGGCCTAAAGTTAGAGTTCAACAACATCAAAACCCAAAGAAAGCCTGCCAATTCATGAAACTAAAAATGATTCAGCTGAACCATTTCTGGGTCAAGGAAGAAATTAAGAAAGAAATCAAAGTCTTCCTAGAATTCAATGAAAATGAATCTACAATGTACCCAAACTTGTGGGACACAATGAAAGCAGTCTTAAGAGGAAAATTCATAGCGCTAGATGCCTACATGAAAAACCTAGAGAAATCCCACACTAGAGACCTAACAGCTCAGTTGAAAGCCTTAGAACAATTAGAAGCAAACTCACCTAGAAGGAGTAGATGGCAGGAAATAATCAAACTTAGAGCTGAAATCAATACAATTGAAACAAAAAGAACAATACAAAGAATCAATGAATCTAAGAGTTGGTTCTTTGAGAAAGTTAACAAGATAGATAAGCCCTTAGTGAAACTAATCAAAAAACAGAGAGAGATTGTTCAAATCAACAAAATCAGAAACGAAAAGGGGGACATAACAACAGACCCCCAGGAAATACAGAGAATTATCAGATCATACTTTGAAAATCTGTATTCCACAAAAATGGAAAACCTAGAAGAAATGGACAGCTTTCTGGACAGGTACCATCTACCAAAATTAAATGAAGATCAGATTAATTCCCAAACAGGCCTATAACCCTAATGGAAATTGAAGCTGTCATTAAAAACCTCCCCAAAAATAAAAGCCCTGGTTCAGATGGTTTCAGTGCTGAATTCTACCAAACATTCAAAGAAGAATTACTACTGTTACTCCTCAAACTATTTCACACAGTAGAAACTGAAGGAATATTGCCAA
The DNA here is from genome assembly GCA_004025045.1 of Sigmodon hispidus. Taxonomy (NCBI): domain Eukaryota; kingdom Metazoa; phylum Chordata; class Mammalia; order Rodentia; family Cricetidae; genus Sigmodon; species Sigmodon hispidus. Next base: position 2,794 of record PVIH01014486.1, on the reverse strand, counting down.
ATTCCTTTTATGAGACCACAATCACCCTTATACCCAAGCCACTCAAAGACACAACAAAGAAGGAGAAGTACAGACCAATTTCCCTCATGAATATTGATGCGAAAATTCTCAACAAAATTTTGGTAAACTGTACACAACATTGTATAAAAGATATCATCTACCACGACCAAGTAGGCTTCATCCAAGAAATGCAGGACTGGTTTAACATATGAAAAACTGTAAATGTTATCAATCATATAAACAAACTAAAGGAACAAAACCACATGATAATATCCTTAGATGCGGAAAAAGCCTTTGATAAAATCCAACACTCCTTTATGATTAAAGCCCTGGAGAGATCAGGAATACAGGGAGAATACCTAAGTATAATAAAGGCGATTTACAAGAAGCCACAGCCAGTATCAAACTTAATGGAGAAAAACTCAAAGCAATCTCACTAAAGTCAGGAACTAGACAAGGATGTCCTCTCTCCCCTTATCTATTCAATATAGTTCTCGAAGTTTTAGCTAAAGCAATAAGGGAACAAAAAGAGATTGAGGGGGTACAAATTGGTAAAGAAGAAGTGAAGCTATCTCTATTTGCAGATGATATGATTGTATACATAAGGGACCCACAAAATTCTTCCAAGCAACTGCTACAGCTGATAAACACCTTCAGCAATGTAGCAGGATACAAGATTAACTAAAAGACATCAGTAGCCCTTCTATACACTAAAGATAGAGGAGCTGAAAAAGAAATAAGGGAAACATTACCCTTCATAATAGCTGCAAATAGTATTAAATACCTTGGAGTAACTATAACCAAAGAAGTAACAGACGTTTTTGAGAAAAATTTTAAATCACTGAAGAAAGAAATTGAAAGGGATATCAGAAAATAGAAAGCTCTCCCATGTTCCTGGATTGGTAGGATCAACATAGTAAAAATGGCAATTCTACCAAAGGCAATCTACAGATTCAATGCACTGCCCATCAAAAAAATCCCAACACAATATTTTTTGGACCTTGAAAAACCAATGATCAATTTAATTTGGAATAACAGGACAGCCAGGATTGCCAAAACAATTTTACTCAACAAAAGAACCTCAGGAGGTATCAGCATCCCTGACTTCAAGCTATACTATAGAGCTACAGTAATAAAAACAGCCTGGTACTGGCATAAAAACAGACTTGTGGAACAATGGAATAGAATTTAGGATCCAGACATTAACCCAAAAACCTATGAACACCTGATCTTTGATAAAGAGGCCCAAAACATGCAATGGAAAAAAGATAGTATATTTAACAAATGGTGTTGGCATTGCTGGATGGAAGTGTGTAGCGAAATGCAAATAGATCTGAGCCTGCCGCCCTGCACAAAACTCAAATCCAAGTGGATCAAAGACCTCAACTTAAACCCAGCCACTTTCAACTTGATAGAAAAGAAAGTGGGAAATACACTTCTACAAATTGGCACAGGCGACCACTTCCTAAATATAACACCAGTGGCACAGACACTAAGACCAACAATCAATAAGTGGGATCTCCTGAAGTTAGGAAGCTTCTGTAAAGCCAAGGACACTGTCAATAGGACAAAATGACAGCCCACAGAATGGGAAAAGATTTTCACCAACCCTACAAGTGATAGAGGACTGATCTCTAAGATATATAAAGAGCTCAAGAATCTAGAGCCCAAAACCTTTAATAACCCAATCAAAAAATGGGGTACAGATCTAAAAAGGGACTTCTCAGCAGAGGAACTACGAATGGCTGAAAGGCACCTGAAAAAGTGCTCATCATCTTTAGTCATCAGAGAAATGCAAATCAAAACCACTTTGAGATACCTCCTAACACCTGTTAGATTGGCTGAGATAAAAGGCACAGATGACAGCCTATGTTGGAGAGGATGTGGATCAAGGGGAACACTCCTCCATTGTTGGTGGGAGTGTAAGCTTGTCCAGCCACTTTGGAATGCAATATGGAGGTTTCTCAGAAAATTGAGAATCAATCTCCCCAAGGACCCAGCAATACCACTTCTGGGTGTATACCCTAAAGAGGCACATTCTCACTCCAAAGTTATTAGCTCAACTATGTTCATAGCAGCATTATTTGTAATAGCAAGAACCTGGAAACAATCTAGATGTCCCTCAACTGAAGAATGGATTAACAAACTGTGGTACATCTACACAATGGAATACTACTCAGCAGTAAGAAAAAATGATGTCCTAAAATTCGCAGGCAAATGGAAGGATTTGGAGAATATCCTCCTGAGAGAAGTATCACAATCTCAGAAAGATAAGCAGGGGATGTACTCACTCATTAGTGGTCTCTAAACAAACAAATAAGAAAAAACCCAAGCATGCCCAAGCGTCAAACCACAACCACTGAACGTCTTGGGATCAGAAACACCCTGGATTGACCCTTCGAACCCCACTTCGACTATAGGAATACCTGACTCACTCTTGAGGGAGGGGGAAGAAAACTGGATTTGGCCAGGAGTGGAGACTGATCCTAGCATTATTGGGTCATTGGGACCATAGGATTGTCTGCTCCCTGCCCAGGGAGGGGATGGGGAGTTGCGGAGAAGAAAAATGACCTGATGTGGTGGAAGGGGGAACGTACCTTGAATAAGGATATACAGGGATGGAAAAAAAAATTCAGAGGGAAAGCTGAACACAAAGTAAATATATGTGTAGCAATCTTATTTGCATTATCACCCTTGATAAGTCATGCTTATGATTTTTATCTTCTTTATAGTTATTGTTAACTTTTCAGCATTTTAAATTCATTTTACTGTTTTTCTTGATAAATACAAAATA
>PVIH01014485.1:0-53589 GCA_004025045.1 Sigmodon hispidus | reverse complement strand
TCTCCTTCTTCTATTCCTATTATTCTCAAATTAGGTCTTTTCATGGTGTCCCAGATTTCCTGAACATTTTGAGTTATGGCTTTTTTAGTTTTACTATTTTCTTTGACTGATATATCTATTTGAGCTACTGAGTCTTCCACTTCAGAGATTCTATCTTCCATCTCTTGAATTCTGTTTGTTATGCTTGTATCTGTGGTTCCAGCTTTTTCCTTCAGGTTTTCTATTTCCATCTTTGCCTCATTTTGTGCCTTTTTTATTGCTTCTATTTCAGCTTTTAGTTCCTGGCATGTTTCTTTCACAGATTTGTTCATCTCTTCCAATTTTTTGTTTGTATTTTCTTCTTTTTCTTTAAGGCTTTTTTTCATATCTTCTTTTAGAGCTTCGATGATCATCAAAAAGGAATTTTTGGTGTTGCTTGCTTCTGTTTCCTCTTCATTGCTCAGTTCAGGTCTTGTATTTGTAAGATCGCCACTCTCTTCTGGAGTTACCATGTTGTCCTTTGTATTATTATGTAATTTCTTGCACTGACGTTTGCCCATGGCTTCAGTGGTTCACGATTAGATGGGTCCTGGTCAGTTGTGGCACTCGGATTTGTGTGCTTCCTGTCACCTCTTTGGTCAGGGTTTGATTCTGTCTTTCAGAGACCCCTGCAGTTGTTGGTTCGCTCAGTTTGAGGTCGTGGTGGGTAGCTGTGCAAATTCCCTCAGCAAGAGCTGTGGGTGTGGTCAGGGGCACAGCTTACCTGCCCCTGCTCCAGAGTGCGCTGGGACTCTACAGAGAGCACTTGTTCCCAGGAGCGGAACCGGAAGCAATGGGAGCTCAACTCTCCCTCCCAGGCTAGGATATAGGCTCTGAGGCCTGCTGGTCCCTCCTCACCTCTGGTCAGGGTCTGAATCTGCCCTTCAGAGACCCCTGTAGTTGGTTTGCTCAGTTCGCTCAGTTCGAGGTCGTGGTGGGGAGCTGTGCAGATTCTCTCAGCAGGAGCTGTGGGTGTGGTCAGGGGCACAGTTTACCTGCCCCTGCTCCAGAGTGCGCTGGGACTCTGCAGAGAGCACTTGTTCCCCCCAAGTCTTTTTGATAAAGAGTTTTTACATTCTCTATGCACATTCTCAGTTGATTAGCCTTTATCTAACCTGCCTCCAACCACCAGTGTGCCTAACTAACACAGCCATCTGCTTTGGTTCTGGGTACCATCGATGATCGGCACCCGCCATATTCTCAATGGTCTTATTTTTTTCAGTATCTAGCATAACTCCTAGCAAATAAAAGATGTTTGGTAAGTGTAGAAATGCCAAAGGACCCAAAACTACGTTAAGGTCACCTCCTGCTAGAACAGTAGAGCAGCACCTGCTGATGTGATTTGTATGTGAAACATTCCTCACAGGGATCAAACACTTAGCCCCAGCCAGTGGCAGCTGTTTTGGAAGGTTGTAGAGCCGATAGGAGCTGGGACTTTACTGGAAGAAGTAGCCCCTGGGGGTAGGTCTTGAAATTTCATAGCTGAGACCCATTTCCTGTTCTCTTTTTACCTCCTGGCTATGGATGTAGTATGGCCAGTCCACTTTCTGCTCCAGCTGCTGTCCCTTCCCAGCACAATGAAATGATCTCCTTGAATTGTGAGCCAATAATTAGCTTTGCTTTTTCTTATGTTATTCCTTTTCACCTATTTGGTCATGGCAATGAGAAATGTAACTAAGAACAGCTTAGTCTTTCCAATTCCCCTGTAATCTGTGCTTAGAGTCATGCTTGACGAAGGTAGATGATTGACACCTATTAATACGAGGAAGGATGGATGCATGGATGCATGGATGCCAATCTACTGAATAAATGAGAAGCTTCTGACAAAGCCGGGCATGTAAATTTACTGGAGGGCCTGTGGAGCAATGGGGAGAGGCAAGGAAGATAGTGGGTTATCACAGCACAGAGCAAGAAGGACTGTCCCCTTGTCCAGGGCAGCAACTGCATTTACCAGTGGGTCATTCACCCTGAGATATAAAGACATGATAAAGGAGACCTAGGTCTGAGGTTTCTATAAAGAATAAAAATGAATGGGTTTTTTTTCCTCCTTAGATAAGTGAGTTTCATGAAAAGCTTCAACTCCCTTGACAATAGTCTGTGTGCTCAGTCACCCCAGGAAAGACATGCATGCATTTCTGTTCTACAGACCTGCAAGGGGATTGGCAAGGGAGGCTGCCACCTCACGGGTGTTGTCTTGCCAACCATTTTGGAACTGTAGCAATTGCCCCAGCTCTAAACCCCCTGTCTCACCCTTTTTAAATCTGAAAACTTTTTTTCTTTCTCATTCTATTATTCTTTTCTTTTCTGCTTAGTTCCAATGCTAGGAATTAAAAAATAGCCTAGACCACTCCACTTAACCTGGGCTCTCCTAGTTGGGTTAATCCTGAGAAAATATAGGTGAGAGAATCTTTATGTTAGAACAACAGATAGAACCAAAAATATATAGAGAGAGGTATTGACAATTACAGCCCTTGGTTATATGAATGGGGGCGGGCTGTACAGAGACAGACACAGAGAGAGAGGAGGGGAAAAAAGAAAGAAAGCTAAGCAACAGAAGTGGAGCTTTCTGAAGCTTTGACACACACCTGGAATCCAGGTTATTGTATATTTCAGGCTGCTTTGTCAACTTTTGAAAATTCATTCTTTACTGATATGTCACTTTGAAATGCAAATTGTCATAGAATATGGGATGCAGACAATAAATAAAGAGTCAGTAGGCGGGTTTTGGCTTTTTAAAATGCTGGTTGCATATCTCCATCTTACATATGGACATTAACTCTAGATGGCTCTTTAACTATAACAGGGGAAGAAAAGGGATGTGGGTTGGGAACAAGAAATTCCATGCCCTTGTGAGCTTTAATTGTCAATTTGACACAGCCTAGAGTTATCTGACCAGGATGCCTCAAGTTATGGATTACCTAGGACAGATTGACCTCTGAGCACGTCTGTAGGGCATTGCCTTGATTGTTAATTGATGTAGAAGGGCCCAGACCACTGTGCGTAGTATCATTCCTATGACAGTGGTCCTGGGTTGTATAAGAAAGCTAACTTAGCATAAGCCAGTGAGTAAGCCAGCAAGTAATGGGTGTTCTTTCATGGTTTCTGCATTCGGGTTTCTGTACTGAATCTTGACCTGGACTCCTATCAGTGAAAGACAGTGGACTATACTTTAGCTTATACTTTTAAGCCACTGTCTTTAACTGATAGGAGTAGCTGAATAAACCATTAAAATTTTATCACAGCAGCAGAAAAGAAAATAGGTTTCTAGCTAAGGTTTCTACCTTGTATTAGTTACCACTCTTGTTGCTGAAGCCAAACAATTCACAAAAGCAAGTTACAGGGGAAGGATTTGTTTTGGAGATCATGGCAAGGAGGTCACGATGTTAGGAGATGCCTGCTCAAATGGCACCCAGTCAGGAAGTGAGCATGAGATGTCTGCTCACATGGCACCCAGTCAGGAAGTAAGAATGAGATGTCTGCTCATGTGGCATCCAGGTCAGGAAGCAGAGATAAATGCTGGTTCTTAATTCACTTCCTCCTTTTTTATTCTGCCAAGGACCCCAGTCCATTTGATGGTGCCTCTCAGGGATACACCTAATGGTGTCTCCTAGGTGATTCCAAATCCAGTCACATTGGCAGTAACAATTGCCCACCCCTTTTAGGTCTCAGAACAAGTAGCCATTCTGTTGAAAATGAGGATTGTAACTATGATGATGGTGTCTTCCATCACTAAGATTTGAGAACATTCTCTGCGGGCCATTCAGTGTGCACAGTGCTTTGTAACCACCATAACAATTCTTACAATACCAGCATGAGGTGGCAACTTTTCTTTTCCCCAAAATATCAATAAAGAGATGTGGTTTAAAACAGTCCAAAACCTACTTCCCAAACTAGGCCACTTTCCCTCATTACACTCTGTCCCTTTCTTTCATATCACTTATCAAAGCCCATTCTTAGGTCTTTTCACCTTTTCCAGTACCTACCTTCCCTCTGGACTGTCAACACTATCAGGACCTGAGAAAAACTGCTGGCTTATGTAAGCGGGGCTATGTGAATGGCCACTGGAGGAGTACACATGGGTGGCTGGAAGAAAAGGTCCCTTCTCAAGGTGCCCAAGGCGAAAGGAACTAGATTGTAGACAGACCAAAATAAATTCCAGAATCTTATTTGTGGGGTCAGGGGTATTTATAATAAAGATAGCATATGCCATCTAGGAGATGAGATTTAGGTGACAGAATCCCATGCCCAAGACCTTAAACAGAATAGGAAGTTTCCATTTCTGCAAGAGAATAATAGTGGAAATGCCTCCACAGACCTCCATGGGTTTGTTTTTTGAGATTTTAGTTACATGTAGTGGATTACATTCTGGAAATATTAACTAATGAATACTAGAAACATGTTTCTAAATTTTAAATTGCACATTGTTCTGTTCTGATCGATCTTTCCAGAGATGTGAAGAGTCCTTTAGCCCAATGTGTCCATGCTGTATACACTACCCTCCTTTTAGCCACTGTCCCTGTCATTGTGCTTTTTTTACTTTCCTTAGTAGTGGCTGCCAGTGAAAAAGGCATGGTGAGGGCAATTCATCTCGAGCTGGAGAGAAGTACCAAGTGCTTTGTGTTTCGAGATGAAAGTTTATTGTAAATATTTGAATGCCAAAGCATACATAGGATTGATGCTGTCCAGGGTTTTAATCTGTCTACTGAAGATCTCAAGTTGGGTCCTCAGTATTAAAAGATTAGGGACTGCTATAGTAGAAAAAATATTAAGAAAAGAAAGTGTGACCCCAGAGATGCAAATTACAGGGAAAACCCCCCACCAAACCTGAAACAAAGGAAAAACTGTATCATGACAGGTATGGTGGTATCTGCCTATAATCACAACACAAGAAATATCATGAGTCAGGAGCACCTTGGACTACTTGAGAGATATTTACTCAAAAAATACAGCTAAAAAAGAAATATATTTTAGAAAATGATAAGCATATGGCAATTTTTTTTTCCATATCTCTAAAACTTTTGGTTTGGTTTGGTTTGGTTTTAGTAACCTGTCTGACTCATACAAGAGGCTGTTTTTATCTTGAAATAGCTCAGGGCACAATGGTGCTGAGCCCTAGACATCCTGACACAGCTACTCCTATGTTTTATAAATTCTTGTTCAGGTTGCAATCATAACAAATATAACTTTCTCCAGTCATTTGCACAAAAGAGTGACTTTTATGATGTGTGGTTTAGTATCTGGTTAAAAAGTGAAGCCCAGTTTGAGAGACACCATCAAGCAACTGCACTGTGTATCATCTGCTCTGTTTTAACAGGGATATTAGGTCCTCATTACCTGGGTGACCCAGTGACCTCTGGGTCTCAACCTAGAAAATGAAGGACCTAGATATGTGTGGGAGCTGAGATTTCTAGTTTAAAAGAATATTTCTCCCCCTGCTCAGTGTGGAATAAGTTGAGAAATGTATGGTAGGAGGCTCTTTTCTTACCTTGTAGTGATCAATTTCCTGATCTCTTTAAGACTATGGGTACTGGAGACAGGCACGCAGATTTGGCACAAAACACAGTATGCCATGTAATAGCAGCAGGGGAGCAGTCGAGTCCTTGGATGCACAGCTGAGAGGTGAGAGATCAAGTGGTGATGCTTGACATCATAGCACTGCAACCTCAAGAGAACAGCTGATCCTCTGAACACATAGCTGATTAAGAACCCTCAGATCAACAATCAACTAAGAGCCAACAAAGAACTAATCAAGAGTGAATTGAGGAAACAATGGGCAGACATCAGTGCAAGAATACGTACAACAATACAAAGATCAACAAGACACCACCAGAAGAGGCAAGTGGTTCTATAGCTTCAAGACCTGAACATAACAATGAAGAGGAAACAGAAGGAAATGATCTTAAAAACAGCTTTATGAAACTAACTGAAGCCGCAAAAGGGATATAAAAAACTCCATTAAAGAAATAGAAGAAAACACAAACAGAAAATTAGAAGAGATGAACAAATCCCTGAAAAAAATAAAAAAAAACAAGAAAAAGTAAACAAACAGGTGAAAGAAGTTTACCAAGAATTAAAAATTAAAATATAAGCAATAAAGAAGGCCCAAACCAAGACAAAGCTAGAAATAGAAAATCAGAAAAAAAATGACCTAGTACCACAGATTCAAGCATATCTAACAGAATCCAAGAGGTGGAAGAGAGAATCTCTGGTGTAGAACACTCAATAGTGGTATACATCAGTTATAGAAAACACTGAAACCAAAAAAGTGATAATACAAAATGTCCAGGAAATTTGGGACACTATGAAAAGGCCAAACCTGAGAATAATTGGAATCAAAGAAGGAGAAGAATACCAGCTCAAAGGCACAGAGAATATATTCAACAAAATCATAGGAAAAAACCTTCCCCAAACTGAAGAAGAAAATGCCTATAAAGATAAGGATGCCTACAGAACACCAAATAGAATAGACCCACATAAAATGTCTGCTCACCATATAACAGTCAAGACAATAAACCTACAGAACAAAGAAAAAATACTAAGAGCTGCAAAGGAAAAAGACCAAACCACCTATAAAGGCAGACCCATCAGAGTAACACCCGACTATTCAATGAAAACAATGAAAGCAAGAAGGTCCTGGTCAGACATTATGCAGACACTAAAAGTGCATGGATGCTAACCTACCCTATTGTACCCAGCAAAACTATCAATCAACATAGATGGAGTAAACAAGATATTTCAGAACATAACCAGATTTAAACAATACTCAACTACAAATCCAGTTCTACAAAAATCCCTAGAGGGAAATCTTCAACCTAAGGAAACCAGAAACACCCATGTAACCACAAACAATTGATAATCCCACAAAAGAAACCCCTCTCCCAAAAAAGGAAATACAAGCTACTACCAAAATTGACAGAAAATATTGATTATTGGTCATTAATATCTCTTAATATCAATGGACTCAATTCACCTATGAAAAGATATTCCCTAGCATGATGGATATAAAAACAGAAGCCATTCTTCTGTTGCATACAAGAAACACAGCTCAACTTTAAAGACAAACACAGGCTCAGAGTAAAGGGCTAGGAAGAGACTTTCCAATCAAATGGCCCTCGGAAACAATCTTGTATAGCCATTCTAATCTCTAACAAAATAGACTTTGCACTAAAATCAATAAAAAGAGACCAAGACAGACAGTACTTATTCATCTCAGGAAAAAGCCACTAAGACAAAATTTCAATCCTGAATATCTATGCCCCAAACACAAGAGCACCTACATATGTAAAAGAAATACTACTAAAGCTTAAACCTCATATCAAACCTGATACACTAATAGTGTGAGACTTCAATACCCCATTTTTACCCTTGAATAGGTCAACCAGACAGAAACTCAACAAAGAAATAAGGGATCTAGCAGAAGTTATGACACAAATGTAATTAGTAGATATACACCAAACCCTCCACGCAAACAAAAATAAATATATATATATTTCTCAGCACCCCATGGAACTTTCTCTAAAGTTAACCACATACTAGGTCATAAAGCAAATATCAACAGGTACCAAAAAATGGTTATAACTCCTCGTACCATATCAAATCACCATGATCTAAAGTTAGAGTTCAACAACATCAAGAATCACAGAAAGCCTACCAACTCATGGCAACTAAAAATCACTCAATTGAACCACCTCTGGGTCAAGGAAGAAAGTAAGAAAGAATTCAAAGACTTCCTAGAATTTAACAAAAATGAATCCATGACATACCCAAACTTATGGGACACAATGAAAGCAGTCTTAAGAGGAAAATTTATAGCACTAGATGCCTACATGAAAAGATTAGAGAAATCCCATACAAGAGATCTAACAGCACAGCTGAAAGCCCTAGAACAAATAGAAGCAAACTCACCTAGAAGGAGTAGATGGCAAGGAATAATCAAACTTAGAGCTGAAATCAATGCAATTGAAACAAAAAGAAGAATGCAAAGAATCAATGAATCAAAGAGTTGTTTCTTTGAGAAAGTCAACAAGATTGATAAGACCTTATCCAAACTAAACAAAAAACAGAGAGAGAGTATCCAAATTAAGAAAATCAGAAATGAAAAGGGTGACAGACATAACAACAGACCTCCAAGAAATCCAGAGAATTATCAGGTCATACTTTGCAAATCTATACGCCACAAAAATGGAAAACCTAGAAGAAATGGACAGCTTTCTGGACAGGTTCCATTTACCAAAATTAAGTCAAGATCAGATTAAAGACCTAAACAGACTTATAACCCCAAAGGAAATTGAGGCTGTCATTAAAAGTCTCCCAAATAAAAAAAGTCCAGGCACAGATTACTTCAGTGCAGAATTTTACAGACATTTAAAGAAGGCCTAGTACCATTACTCCTCAAACTGTTCCATGCAGTAGAAACTGAAGGAATATTGCCAAACTCTTTTTATGGGGCCACAACAACCTGATACCCAAGCCACTCAAAGACACAACAAAGAAAGAGAATTCCCCTCATGAACATTGATGCAAAAATTCTCAACAAAATGCTGGCAAACCAAATCCAACAACATATAAAGCAAAGTCATTTACCACAATCAAGATGGGCTTCATCCCAGAAATGCAGTGATGGTTCATCATATAGAAAACTGTAAATGTCATTCATCATATAAACAAATTGAAGGGGAAAAAACCACATGGTCATCTCCTTCGATGCTGAAAAAAACTTTTGACAAAATCCAACTCTCCTTTATTATAAAAGTCCCGGAGAGTTCAGGAATACAGGGAAAATATCTAAATATAATAAAGGCAATTTACAAAAAGCCGATGGCCAACATTAAACTAAATGGAGAAAAACTCAAAGCTATCCCACTAAAATCAGGAACTAGAAAAGGCTGTTCCCTCTCCCCATATCTATTCAACATAGTTCTTGAAGTTTTAGCTAAAGCAATAAGAGAACAAAAGGAGATTAAGGGGATACAAATTGGAAAAGAAGTGAAACTATCAGTATTTGCAGATGATATGATTGTATGCATAAGTGACTCACAAAATTCTACCAGGGAACTTCTACAGCTGATGAACACCTTCAACAATGTAGCAGGATACAAGATTAACTCAAAGAAATCAGTAGTCCTCCTATACACTAAAGATAAAAGGCCTGAAAAAGAAATAAGAGAAACATCACCCTTTATAATAGCTGCAAATAGCATTAAATACCTTGTTGTCACTATAACCAAAGAAGTAACAGATCTGTTTGACAAAAATTTTAAATCTCTAAAGAAAGCAATTGAAATGGATATTGGAAAATAGAAAGATCTCCCATGTTCCTAGATAGGAAGGATCAGCAAAGTGAAAATGGCAATCTTACCAAAAGCAATCTACAGATTCAGTGCAATTCCCATCAAAATCTCAATACATTTTTTTTTTACAGACCTTCTCAACTTCATTTGGAATAACAGGAAAGCCAGGATTGCCAAAAAAAATTTGCTCAACAAAAGAACATCAGGAAGCATCACCATACCCAACTTCGAATTATGGTATAGAGCTACAATAATAAACACAGCTTGGTACTGACATAAAAACAGACTTGTGGATCAATGGAATCAAATTGAAGACCCCAACATTAACCCACACACCTATGAGCACCTTATTTTTGACAAAGGAGTCAAAAATATTCAATGGAAAAAAGATGGTATCTTTAACAAATGGTGTTGGCATAGCTGGATGATAGTGTGTAGAAAAATGCAAACAGATCCAATCCTATCTCCCTGCACAAAACTCAAATCCAAGTGGATCAAAGACTTCAACATAAACCCAACTACACTGAACTTGATAGAAAAGAAAGTGGGAAATACCCACCAACACATTGGCACAGGTGACCACTTCCTAAATATAACACCAGTATCACGGACACTAAGAACAATAAATGGTACCTCCTGAATCTGAGAAGCTTTTATAAGGCCAAGGACACAGTCAATAAGACAAAACAACAGCCTACAGAATGGGAAAAGATTTTTTTACCAACCCTACAAGTGACAGAAGGTTGATCTCTAAAATATATGGAGAATTCATGAAACTAGAGCCCAAAACCCTAAATAACCCAACTAAAAAGTAGGGTTCAGAACTAAAAAGGGAATTCTCAGCAGAAGAATTACAAATGGCTAAAAGGTATTTGAAAAAATACACATCTTTAGCCATCAAAGAAATGCAAATCAAAAGAACTTTGAGATACCATCTTACACCTGTCAGAATGGCTAAGATTAAAAATACAGATGACAGCCTATGATGGAGAGGATGTGAAGCAAGGGGAATACTCCTCCATTGTTGGTGGAGTGTAAACTTGTGGCCACTCTGGAATGCAGTTTAGAGGTTTCCCAGAAAACTGGGAATCTCCCCAAAGATCTAGCAATACCATTTTTAGGTATATACCCTAAAGATGCACATTTGAACCCCAAAAGCATTAGCTCAACTATGTTCATAGCAGCATTATTTGTAATAGCAAGAACCTGGAAACAACCTAGATGCCCCTCCCTCAACTGAAGAATGGATTAACAAACTGTGGTGCATGTACACAATGGAGTATTGTTCAGTAGTAAGAAAATATGATATCCTAAAATTTGCCAGCAAATGGATAGATTTGGAGAATATCCTTCTGATCAAGGTATCACAAACCCAGAAAGAGAAGCAGGGGATGTACTTACTCATTAGTGGGCTTAAAAAAAAAAGATGTCATAGTATACAGGAGCTCTAGGATAGAACATAGCTAAATGATACAACACCTCACTTCTGCACTGATGACCTCTGGCAGGAGTGTGGGTGAGGAAGGACTCATTTTCTTTAAGGAGATGGCCACAGTAAGTCTAATTATGCTCCAATAAGTAAATGAGCAACATAAATTGGCATTTTTGTAAATGGGGAAATCATAAGAGTAGGTATGAATCTGAGAAGACTGATAACTGAGTTTAATGGGGTGCATAATGTAAAATCACCAAATAATAAATAAATATATATATGTAAAAGTTTACTGTTTGCATGTAAATTTTATTTTAAATAAATTTGATACTAAATAAAAAAACAACTGTGAGTACTTTAAAGAGATCAGCAGGCCAAAGATAACATCTGGCTTGATTGACACTGCCTTATGTTGACAGTTGTCTTCTCTGGACTTGAGAGTCAAGTACAGGTGACAGTATTCCATTTGAGACTTTCTAGAAAGCCTTTATTAATAGATTCCTCCATTTCCAGATCCCTCAAGCAGTACCAGTGCATTACTGTTTAGTCTAGTTGCTTGCAATTCCATGCAACAAGCAACAGAAACACTACTTGTCTCTCTGTAGATGAAAACCTTCATTTCTTCAGGAATCTGGTCTTTGAAATGCTGTTGACCATACATGGTCCATATTTGGTCCACAGAAATTGTCCAGGGAACATTTGTGGTGTGTGTGTGTGTGTGTGTGTGTGTGTGTGTGTGTGTGTGTTATTTACATGTATGTAATGTCTGTATGCATGTGGGTGGGCTGTGTTCTGTGTATGTGTGTGAGCAATGTTGTTGTGTAAGTGTGCCTGTGTGTATGCTTGTGTCATCTGTTTTTTAGATTTTTGAACTTTATAGGCCAAAAAGAAATGGATGAGGAGCTTGGGGTGGTAAGCTGTGAATCTGCAAACCTGATACGGCACACTTGCATTGAAACATAGATCCTAAGCACTTTCTGCTGCAATTAACACCAAGATAGAAAGCCAGGCTGTCCCAATTAAACCTCCCATACCCCTAGAATCATTTCTCTAACATTTTCTTAAGTTAGGTTTGTCCTTGGAATACATAGCTACACTAGTCTTTGCAGAGATGTGCTAATTTCTCAAAGCATTTTAACATCAACGTTTCACTTTATATCTTCTCTGGGTGGCCGACAAAATTATTTGCATTCTCTTCATTTGATTGGTGTTTCCGTTTAAGAAGCAGTGGGTTCCAGCTTAGAATACAGAATCACATGTACCCACAGCCAGCTCTCTTCCACTAATGTTTATTTTAATTTAAAAAAATGAAAACAAAGCCAAATATGGTGCTACACACCTATATCCTAACTAATCAAGAGACTGAGGCAGAAGGATCAGAATTTCAAGCATGCCTCATGCAACTTAGTGAAACTATGTCTTAAAATAAAACTTAAATGAGTTGTGGGCTGGAGAATGTAGCTCAGCTGCAGGGCTTGCCTATCAGATAGGAGACCTCAGACTCAGCACTCAGTGCCACAAACAATAGTAATATTATTGAGGTAACATGCTTGTTGCATGTGGACATTGCTCTTGAGTGTATCAGCTTTATGAACATTACAGTTTGTGCATAGATAATATCATGATATTACACATCTTACTGATGAACACCACACAGTAAGATTAAATGATTTAAACAAGGTTGCATAGATGCTAAGAGTCCACATCTTCATCTTTGGGAGACATGATGTCTATTTCCATCATGAATTTCTCCTGCTGAGCACTGGGATAGCTGGTACCTAGCTTCTCATATCGGTTGGGTACAAAAAGACAAAGATTGCTTTCTTTCTTGACAGGGATGGTATAAGACATGCAAGCTGAGTAGGAGACTAGTGTGAGGTCAACACTATGCATAAGTACAACCAAAAAAAAAAAAATGTGAACTCAGATCTCTTGAATTCCCAGGCTAATCCCTTGACAGGATTCCATAACTTCTAGATGGAATTCATAGAAGAATAAAGAAATAAAAAAAGAAAAGCACTGCAGTGGTCTTCCTCATGCACTAGTCCACTACCAAACTTCCTGAGGCTGAAGGAGCCGGAGGAGGGCAGATAAAGGAACGAGAACCTAGAGGGAACACCCTCCTCCTCTCCCTTCAAAAACATCTCTCTGTGTATGGATGTATGCATGCATGGGTATGAATGTGTGTTCATGAGTGTGCACATGCATACACATGTGAGCACATGTGTGTGAAAGACAGAGGAGAGTTTGGCTGTATTTACATCTTTAAGAGCTATGTGTCTTATTCTTTTGAATAACATCTTTCTTGGATGAGGTGTCTCTCACTGGAATCTGGAGCTTTCCATTTGTCTGGCTGTTCACCAGTATATCCATCCCATAGGTCCTCCTTCTCTGCCTCCTAGTGCTGGAATTTTCAGTGTGTGCTAATAGACCTGGCCTTTTAAACATGGACTGAGAATCGAACTCTTGGTTTCTTGCTTTCACGTCAAGCACTTTATGCCCCTGAACAATCTCCGCAACTAAATTTTCTACATTTTCTGTTTGTTTTATGAATCTATTTTTTAAATGAGATTTTTGTTTGACTAAACAGATATGCAACTATTTATTTATGAATACCAACAATGCTGTCCCACCCTCAGTTTTATAAGAAAGGAAACTGAGGTCCAGAGTAAATAAAGTCACATGCAAATTAGCACAGAGATAAATCTAGAAGCCAGGCAGTACTGCAGTGCTCAAGTCCAGTGCTTTTTCCTGGCCTCTGATGGTCCTCCCTTGTGATCACACACCCTGGGGTCAGGCTGGCAGCTGACATCCAGGCAGCGTGACTTATACCCATAACTTGGCAGTAAAACAAAGTGATTATGTTTCAATTAATGACATATGCATATGTATGCCAGAAAGAAATACCCTGCCATGCATATGCATACATTGTTAATTATGCAACATGCTTTCTTACATTTATATTTTCATTGCTTTTTATAGCATTAATTACTTCATTAAACTGAAGAAAAATGTAAGGGATGGCATAAACAGGCTTTCCTTCCAGAAGGTAATCAAGTGCTAAGTGGTCTGGGCTGTCTATGTATCAATGAACTCTTCTCTCAAGCCCAAGTCTTTGACAGTTGAGGCATCTGCTCATCTTGAGTTCTGTGCTGAGGGCTGCATCGGCAGCATGTTGGGTTTTTAGGAGCCCTGGGTAGCTCTTTTCTGTCCTACCAACTGGTGTGCAAAGCACTGGACTTGGGGGTTAGCAAGATGGGCTATGTATGTTTGGGTACCCATTCTTTCTCCAGGGCTGCTAACTTTGTCATGAATGACAATGGTGGGAAAATGTCTTGGCCAGGAATGACGGAAAATAAAAAACCAGCAGGAAGGGTGGATGAGGCTAGGAAGAAAACATTCACCCAGAGGGGAAAGCCAAGCCAACACAAGCCACAAAGACAACATGCTCTCACTTCTCTTAATCTTGTAGTCTCCAGCCACAATGCCTTCTTTCTCTTCCCCAGTCAAGCCATGATTTCTTTTCTTTGGGACCTTCCTTGTATTATTCCCACAGGCTCCTATCCTGACAGACTTCATTGCTCATTCTCCTATTAGATCTTCAGGTCACTCCTAATCCCTCCATCTGATGCCTTTGGTACCCACATCATCAACACAAAAGATTTTATTAAAATTATTTATTCAGCAGCTGCCTCTCTTGGTCAACTAATTCTCCCTAATGGCAGAAACTGTGTCTGTCCAGTTCTTGGCCCTGGCCCCAGAGCTGAAGTACTCAAATATTTATTGAAATACTGGTTTCTTAAAAGAAAAAAATTCTATATAATTCTGTTTGTATAAAACATTTGAAATGCAAAATATTCTGTTTCTAATGACAAAGTGCCAGTCAGTAATTACCTGGAGACCTGCAAGGGTAAGAACAGAAGACAGGTAGATCATAAGTGGCAGGATCTTGAGGTTTCTAAGAACTTGAGCAATGGACCAGAGAGAAAGAGAAGGAATGGCATTGTCAACACAGCCCAGACAGAGCCTGAGAAGCACAGGACCAGTGGAACATCTTAGGTTGTTCATGGCTCAGACTTCATTCTCTCGCATACAGCCATCTAGAAGTTCTTATCAGCCTCGAGACGGCCATCAATTTAGCTGTTTGAATAACTAGAATTACCTTTGAGTCTTTCCTTGTCATCACCATCCACATCAACTGTAATCACGAATTAAATTAAATTTTGCTTTAAAAATAACTTTTGAAGCTTTCCACGTCTCACAAGGCATCGTTGTCAGTATCCTCCCCCTCTTATCTGCTGCTGACAGGACCTCCAACCACCCCCTCAGGTCCCTGCAGAGCTCTATTGCTAGAGCAAAGGTAGGCTTGTAAATTTTACCTTCAAGGACTCACACCCTATAGGTGTGTCTCTTTGCCACTGGGATTTTTTATTCAGCCCCTGAGCCCGGCTTGTAGAGCCATCAGACTAGTATGTCTCTTTTTGTCCTCCTGCCTTTCCATCCATTCTCATCCCCCTGGGTGGCATTAGAGCCCCAGGGAGACCACACTCTGTTGTGTATAAGGTTGTCTGAACACACAGGAGCCCTGGAAGGAGTAGTTCCTGCCTCTGCTTCTGCCAGCATCCTGGATGAATCCACGTTTGGTTTTCTGCTGCTGTATTTTATCTGTTCATAACACTCAGTCCCACAATGAATTAAATATTTAACACTCACTCCAATAAACTGTCCATCCTGTGAGGGCAAGGGTTCTCTGCTGCATCAACTGTGTGTTTACCTTTTGGCCCAAGGCCTGTCACTTAACACACATTTAGTGGTGAACCAAGAAGCTAGAATATAAAGTGAGGAAAGTGAAACTGAGAACTGATTGTGTAAATCTTCAAATGCCAAACCAAGGTGAAGTGACTGGAGCACCATAGTAGCCTGATGTCCCAGGATCTTGCAGCTGCCCTCTCTGACATTGCTCCCAATCTAGTACCTCATTCTCTGATACCTGGAAAGTACTGACAACTTTATTCATCTCTGTATCCTCAACCACTGTCACAACGCCAGCCATAAAACAGTGCAGAAAACACACATGGGGGAGGGGTCATGTTCTGCTACACAGGGGGGAAAAAATCACACTCAAGTATCCCCTCTGAGTTATTCCTCACACAACGTCCAATGTGAGGGTGACTGAGTCTCTAGGACAGAAGTCTCCATGTCAAAATCAGGCACATGTGACAACTCCTTGTATGCCAATTCATGCTTCCTTGCTCCAAGTGACAGAGTAAATGTAAGCATGCCGAATGAATGCTTCCTCTAGTGACCCTTGTCATTTGCACATATGCAATTTGTCCAAACAATTTACATGGCCATGCTTAACTTGGAGGGAACACACATGGATATGTTAACATACGTGCATTATGTATGACTAGAATATATGTATGCATATGTTTATGACTTTCCACAATGTCTTGAATAATAAATGTCCCTCACAGGCACCTGTTTTGAAACACTTGGACCCAGTTGGTGGCACTGTATGGGGAAGTTAAAGAACCTGTAGGGATTGCAGACTTGCTGAGAAAGTGTATCACTGAAGATAGGCCTGGAGATTTTAGAGTCAAGATTCACTTTTTGTTAATTCCCTGTTTCCTGTGTATGAGTGAGACTGTTATCAGCCAGCCTCCTTCTCCAACTGCCCTACCCTTCCCTTCAGGATAGCCAGTAAGCCAAAATAATTACTTCCATAAACTGTTTTATTTAATGGGGTATTCTGTCATAGCAAAGAAAAACAAATGACACACACACACATATATAGTATATAAATATATTTTAATATATTTACTATATGTATATATACATATATATACAAACATTACTCCAACAGTATATTATGTGTCTATTTAAGGAGGACATATATGTATGCACATGTATTTCTTGATTTTTTTATAAAAATTGGAAATGGATATCAGTAATCAGAGTTGAGGACAGCTCTAGTTTTGATTATATAGCAATAATAATAAATAACATTGATAAAAGATAGGGCTAAAAAGACATCATGGCTTTGAGCAGAACTTGAGTGCATAGTGTTCCAGGTCTCTGTTCTGAGTCACACCGGGCTGTGTAGGAGGTCACCATTGCAGCTGGCCGGCTCTTCTGTTCTTTTTCCTCTGGCTTGTAATCAGCGCCTGACCTTTCTCACCAATTACTCATGTTACCACAACCTAGACTTCAGTGGACACCATCACTTTGTATTTTTCAAGCATCTATTTCAAGGCTAGCTTCCACCCCTGTGCTTCCAGCGCATCCCCTACACTCCCTTTGGCCTCGTCTGTTCTCTCAGCCCACTGATCTTAAAACTTTTATACTGTCGCTCATGGTCCCTTGCTGTGGCCTCTCTCTCCGGTTTCTCGACTGGACTTTCTCTTTGATACCCTGTAGCTCATTTCCCATACGCTAGTCTTCTAAGTGAATCATATCTGCTTACCTAACTACAGCATACCAGAAAAATTTAACTGTTCACCTTGTCAGAAACAGAACTGCAAGCAAGAAAACCCAGAAGCTCCACCTTCACGAAGTTCTTAATTTCTCTCTCTGCCTGTGATTTGCAGGTTCCTAGGCTTGCTGGTCACAGAAGACCAGGCCCCTTTCAACTGTTATATAATCATGCCATGCTTTCTCATTTCTTCTCAAATCCTGAACACTCTCTCCTTCATCTGGTTTCTAACCTTGCTCCCCACCTGACAAAAACAAAGAGTTTGGAAAAGAACATCTCGACCCTTGCACCTACACAGGGCGTCGTTCCGGAACCCCTTTCCATCAGTCCTTTCTGGTGAAACATTTGCCTCAGTGTACACACAGCTGCTCAACGCCTCTTCCTCTTCGTTAATGGCTTCTTTTCTCCACTTCTCTTCCGGGAACAGTGTCTAAATTTGTTGCCTTCATTCCGCACTCATTTCCTATATCAGTCAGCACATTTTTTTTCTTCTCAACTTCTTTGCAAAAGTTGATCTTATGTGGCAAGGAACCAAGCTGCACCAAGCCGAGTGGATAATTCTCAGTCCTGGTCTCATACGCTTCCTTCAGGCCTCACTGGACAGGGGCCTCATGCTCTAGGAACACTTGCTTCTCCTGATTCCAGAAAGCTCACCCCTCTGGCTTCCTCCTACTCTTCCATGTGCTTTCCTGGACTTCGGGCTTGACCAGTCATCTGCCTATCCAGAAACTTCCATGCTGAGATGCCCAGCGGTCCAGTCCTGAACTCTATTCCTTCTCATCTATACTCACTCCCTGGCAGTTCTTCTGCAGTCTCCTTGCTTTAAAGGCCACCCATATGCAAACAAATGCACAGCCCCAACCTGGATTTCTTCCCTCAACTCCACACCCCCATAGTTAACTTCCTCCTTGACATTTCCACCTGAATATTTAATAAGCATTTTAAATTAAACATATGTCTAAAAATGAGCTCATGAAAGTCTCCCCCCAACAAATATACTTTATTAATGACAACCCCATCCTCCTAGTTGCCTGAGTGTAACCCAGAATTTTCCTCTCACCTCTTACCCTTTTGTAAACCCTATTTTTTCTACCATCAAAATAAATTAATTGCTTTTTAATAAAGATTTACCTTGTTACTTAAAAAAACTTTGTTTAGATTTATGTCTCTTATTTTTATGCACATGAGTGTTTTGCCTGCCTGAATGTATATGTAGCATGTGCAAGTCAAATTTTTGTTATTTGTGTTTATGTTTCCTGTGTCTGTGTGAGTATATGCCATGTGAATGCAGTTCTCACAAAGAAGAGAGTGTCAGGTTCCTGGAGTTTGAGACATGGGTTGTTGGGAGCCACCTGACATGGGTGCTGGGAACCGAACCCAGGTCCTCTGGGAAAAAGCAGTAGGCACTACTAACAGTGAGCTTGCTCCCCAGTTCTATCCCTGTTCCTTTCTCTAAATCCTCTGTTCTGTTTCTCATTCAAGTCACAATCAGCTTTTGCTTTGGAAGCTGTCTCTGAGTTTCTGCTCTTAGCCCTTTGGTCT
Organism: Sigmodon hispidus; assembly: GCA_004025045.1. Taxonomy (NCBI): domain Eukaryota; kingdom Metazoa; phylum Chordata; class Mammalia; order Rodentia; family Cricetidae; genus Sigmodon; species Sigmodon hispidus. The sequence goes on along the minus strand of PVIH01014485.1, from coordinate 34,832 downwards.
AGTTCTCCAGGATTTCACCTAAGCTGTGTCACCTAGCTTGTCCTAACTCAGCAGGTTCTCTGGACTTGGTCCCGGTTCTTGTTTGGTCTCACCTCTGTATATGCCTCTCCCCCTTCTCTCCTGGCCAGCCACTAAAACCTTATTTTATTGCCACCCCTTCAAATAAACCCATCCATGAGACCTTTGTTTTAATTCTCCTGCCTGAGCACTCTGTCCTCTATAGGGAGGGCACATGACCTGTCAGGTTGGCTTCCTGCAATTATGTCCAATAAGCAACCCAGTTCCTCCAGCAAAAGACCCCACTGCCCAATGGTTTTACAACCTCCCAAACAGTGCCACCAACTGGGGACAAAGTGTTCCAACATGTGAACCTCTAAGAAACATTTCCTACCTGAAGCCTAAGTCCTTCCCTGTGGGAACATACATGCCACAAAAACTAATTGCCAATTCTCCACCTAGTCAGACACTGCCATCAATTAAACACTCAAGTGGACTGCTATGTAAAACTTCTTTTCAGGTAAATGACTTTGGGTGCACTCCCAGGCCAACTGAAGATCAGAAAGGAGAATTTGGCCTAAGGAAAGTGCTCTGTCTTATTCCTGAGGTCTGGAAAATCTGATTTTGACATCTCATGCATTTGCAATTACAGAGGCCTAGGGTCTTGGCCAGAAATGAACAAATTGTCGGGGATGATTTCCTGTGCTTCCTGAAGCTCAGGTAGGTGACAGAATGCACAGGTTGACGCAGGGCAAGGGACTTTTCCCACAAATAAAAGGTTCTTTGAATTGTTAGCATTTTTGATCTATGCCTTTCAGAAAGTACACTAGAAATCCAGTTGAAAATCACCCCCCAGCTTATTGCTATAGTTGGCTGAATGCCCACCCAGCTTACAGCTTACAGCCACATCACTGGTTCTGTTTAGCTTTGCCGTGTGGCCATGCCTTTGATTTCTCTTCATACATTGTGTCTTACATTAGTATACAATGTGATTGAAGTAAAAGCCAGAGTTCACACTCAGCCCCTCCAATTAGCTCTCCGCGTGGGAGGTGGTCATTTCCAGCATGCACCATGAGTCATTTGCTGTCTCAACAGAGAGGAACAAGTGAGTGTGGCCCACTTACCTCAGTATGCATCACTTGTCACCTATCTTTGTATCACCAAAGGACCTCAGAAGACCTCAGCTGTCAATGTTTCTTTGAAGAAAAAAGGCTTCATGAAAACTTCATGCTACGTGACTGTCATATGACTGTGTGAGTCCCTGGCAGCCTGTTAGGCTGAAGTACCTGTGTTCAGTTCTCTCTCCCAACAGCCATGCACCTGACCATCAGCACAGGGCTCAGCTACTCAGAGCTGATTTTCCCCATGCTTACTCAGTGCTTAGTTCATTCCCCCAATCTGTCAGTCACCAAGACCTGCTGATTACATTCACACCCTGATGTCTTTAGATTCTATTCACTCCATCATCATGTCTTGCATTCTTATCCATGTGGTCATGAAAAAGTCACCTTTGTTCTTAGTCTCTTACCTTTTCTCCTGCTGAAATAGAGTGTGAGTGTGTGTCTGAGCCAAGCCCATAGTGGGCCATCTTTACTCAGGGATTCAGAGCCTCCTGGTGGTGGTGGTGTTGCTGTGGTGGTGGTGGTGGTGTTGCTGTGGTGGTGGTGGTGGTGGTGGTGGCTGTTTCCCATTCTCTTCCACTTCACCCACTCACTTCTCTTCACGGTTCAGGTCTTGACTCAATGCTCTTTTCTTAGGGAGACATTTGACAGAGTTGTCTCTTTGTCATAAGCACTTCTTTGTTCTGTTTCTTTTTTAATCATGCATCTTTATCTATGTCTGTGTGTGGGTTTGTGCCTGGGAATGGCAGAAGTGGATGCAGGGTCCCCTGGAACTGAAATCATGGGTGACTCCAAGCTGCCCAATGTAGGTGCCAGGAACAGATCACCGGTCCTCTAGGAGAGAAGTAAGTGCTCTTAACTACTGAGCCATCTCTCCAGCCTCCAGTTATTTTCAGAGCAGCTGTCACTATCTCTTTACTTCACTACTCATTAAATGGCAACCTCCAAGAAATCAAGAAACCCTTAAAATATCTTATTTGACCGTGCATGCTCAGTGCATTCCAAATTGGACATACAGTAAGCCTCCACCTTGTCCTTGGCATCCAGGGCAATTCCACCTTCCTCCCAGGGCTGTGAGTGTAATCACAGTACTTAGTGGAGCCTGGAACAAACTGAACAATCAGGACTTGTAACTCCACTTTCACTGTGCCCAGACCAAAGAGTAGGAGTGTGGAGGAAATGAGGGGTTAGCTACTGCTGTTCCCTCTATGCCACTCACAGACTTGGTCCTCAGGCCCTTGGCTTCCTCTCTGTGGTCCAGACAAAGGCTCTAATGCTGCTTCATTGACCTCCAGTCTCTGCCTAGTTGATGGCCTGCCAAGATCCCTGGGGGAGGCTCCTGAGACACTCTACCACTCAGTGGATGACCTGCTGTTTCCTACAGAGCCTGCAAGACTGAACCCTTCCACTTCTTCCCATCTAAGGCCCCTGGAGTCTGCCCCTGTCCTGTCCCCAGAAGCCATATCACTCTCATTCCAGCATACAACTGTCAGTTGGCCCCATGGAGCAGTTAAGAACATTCACTGTTCTTGCAGTGGATCCTGTGTTTGGTTCCCAGCACCTACTCTGGGTGTCTCACAACCACTCATAGCTCCAACCCCAGAGGATTCAACATATTCGGGCCTCCCTTGACATTGCACTCACATGTGCAACACCCTCCTCAACAGACAAAGAATTTCAAAAAAAATAAAATAAAAATACATGTAAGAACAATTTGATAAACCCCTACCATGTACCATTTACCATATTACAATTTATTGCTGTTTTTTTATCTTATCTAGATACACCCCCAATATATATTCCCATGAGTTATTTTGAAGTCAATGTTAGAAGCTCTCCTGTATTCATCTATATTTTAGTATCTCTATGAAGGAGTCCTATTAAAAATGACCAAATCCCCATTATCACACATAAAAAGTTAACACGTATTTAAATATTAAATATCTTGCCAGGCTCAACATCCTAAGTGTCCTAGTTGGCTTTCACCATCAACTTGACATAGCCCAGAGTCACCTGAGAAGGAAACCAGAGTTAATGGATTGCACATATCAGACTGGCCTCTGGCTTATCTTTGAGATGTTGTCATCAATGTTCTTTGGTATAAGAGGGGCTAGCCCACCGTGGGCAATACCATTCCCTGGGTGGGTGATCTCAGGCTGTGTAAGAATGCTAGCAAGCATGGACCTGAGAGCAAGCCAGCAAAGAGCATCCTGCCCTGACTTTCCTCGGTAATAAACTATGACCTGAAAGTGTCAAACAAGTAAACCCTCTCCTCCCTTAAGCTGATTTTGGTCAAAAGGTTTTATCACAGCATCAGAAACCAAACTAGAACACTGTTATTCTAGAATTCCCTTAAACTATTTATTCAAATCCCTATCCTGCCAAGGTCAGAGGATGACATCGGCTTTATATTTCTCTGGTGTCATGTGGGATTCGTGGGGTCTTATTTCCACTTAAAAGAAAATTTTTCCTTGCAATTTATTTATTGCAGGCACTGTGAATTTATTCTGAGATTTCTGTATTCTGCACTTTACTGATAGTATCTGCGTGTCTGTTCTCTGAAGGTTGTCATCTGTCTTCCACTGTTTTACTCATCTTTCAGTAAATCCATGTGATAGGTATTTCTGCAGCAGGCCCTGGCAACAGCAGCACAAAGTGTACATGGTGAAGTACAGGAGGTGTGACCTCAGTCCACACTAAATGTAGACGGGGGCGGCAAATAGAGAGGGGTAAAGAGAGTACAGAGAGGGCGGGGAGGAAGGGGAGAGAGAAGAGAAAGAGAAAAAGGGTAAAGAAAGAGGAGAGAATGGGCAAAATGGAAGAGACAACAAGAGGAAGGAAAGAGAAAGAAGAGACATAGAGAAAGGAAAGACAGATGGGGAGGAGGGAGGAATACAGAGGAAAGAGGAGAGAGGAGAAAGAGAGAAAGAGAGTGCCCTGTGGGAGCATTGGGAGATGCTATCTAGCTGGAGAGGTTGCTGACTTTCTGATAACTCATTTTTTCATGACCTTACGTGGCTTGGAATCTGTAACCCTAGAGCGAGGCCAATGTTTTAAACAGGGCAACAGACAAAAGTCCTGCTCCCCCTTCCCCATTTCTGCCCCCAGTTTGCACCAGTATTTTATGAGTTCACATCTCCAAGGAGTGAGATTTATTGATTTTTACAAATCTTCCTATTAATTCAACAAACAGTCTGAGCATTTACAGAGTTTAAGATGTGATCAGCCGGTCAGCTGCAGCACAGACTCAGCCTGAACATGAAGCCTCATAGATATGTAGCTGCATAGCTCTGGGAATTCAAGAATGAAGTTTAAACATTGCCCACAAACCAATGACCTCCCATTCTGTCCCATCACCCCGCTCACTTCTGTGGCACCAATTTTCTGAATAACAATTTCTCTGCTTTTTTAAGATTTTGCTTTCACTGATCCATCTGCCCCAAAATGATCTCCTTTTTTACCAAATGATCATGAAGTGAATAGCTCCCAGCAGGTCATATTCTTGAGTACTGGGTTCCCATTTGGTGGAATTGTTTGGGAAGGATTAGGAGGTGTGGCCTTGTTGAAGGAGGTGAGACTTTCATTATTTCCAGTGTGTCTCTCTCTGATGTAAGCTTTCAGTTGCAGCTTCAGTCACCATTTACCACACCTTCACTCCATCATCATAGACTCCACCACTCTGAAACTGTGAGGTCAATTCAACACTTTCTTCTATAAGTCTTGGTCATTGATTTTGATCACAATAGAAATGCACCCACTTTCCCATTGCTAGCTTCTGTCTATCCTTTATTCCTTTGAAATTCAGATTAGATAACATAACACCCTCCACCAGACAGCCTGTCCTGATTGATGCTAATTTCACCAGCAAATACATGTTTTTTATCAAAGAAATGATGAATGGTTACACTGTGTGGTATTGATTTTACATCTTAGTGATGGAATGTGAGCTCCTAGAAGGCTTGAAGCAAAGGTCCTCAGATCCTCACAAAGGACAACAGTATAGGTTTAGTCTGTATTTAGTGGCTATGGTGGCTGAATTGGTAGGCCCTGGCAAAACTGTCCTCTCAGGGTACTCCACTACACTGCTCACTACATAGTCCATCATCCCTCTCTCAACCCATCCCCTTCACTGTAGTGAAATTATGTTGTTATATTGTAAATAATTGTCCCGTCTACTGGTTTAATAAAAATGCTGATTGGCTGAAGGCAAGCAGGAAGTATGGGCAGGGCTATCAGATTAAGAAAACTCTGGGAACAGGAAGAGCAGAGTAGAGAAGCCAGAGAAACATCACAATGAGATGCCAGCAAACACAGAGAAAAAAAGTTAAAATGCTGCTCTGAGAAACGGTACCAAGTTGCCTGGCTAAACAAGCTAAGAATTATGGGTTAGTTTAAGAGTAAGGAGTTAGCAAGTTTTATGCCTGGGCCCTAGGTCAATCAGCATAAAATTAATGTAAGTGTCTGTGTATTTCTGTAGGACTGTGAGTCTGCAGGTCTTGACCACAGGCTGTACAGGCCAAAAAGCAAATACTGCACATCCCTTTCTGTAACTCTCATTTCATTGGCTGCCCTTTGCTTCTCAGAAACCCTTGTGATCTTTGTTTCTATGACAACATGTGTTTCTTGTCCTCTTCTGGCTGCTGGAATCTCTCTGTGGCTTGGTTTACTGAATGTTTTTTTCTCTTTGCCCTAAAATTAAATGGTTTTCAAGGCTCACACCCTATTCTCCATGGAGATCCCCAATGACCCCTCTCCTCTGTTTCAACTACTTACCCTGCCCTAATTGGGTGCTTCCAAGAGTATGAGGCATGTCTTAAGAGTATTTTATTTTGTGGTACCCAGTGTGTAGATTTAATTAAGATAAAATTCCTGAAAATCCTCAAGTTTCAGTCTCCCTGAAATACAAGCTTACAAGTGTGAGCCATTGCACACTTTCTTTGACCTCTATTGATATTTACTTATTATTACATTATTATTAATGTTGTATACACAGGATATACACTTGTGAGTATGAACTCAACATGTGCCAGGTGTATGCATGGAAGTCAGAAGACAACTTTTGGGAATGAGTTCTCTCTTTCCACCATGGCGTCTGGAAATCAAATTAGTTCATCTGGCTTGACCAGTAAGCATGCTTACCCACTGAACCATCTCACCATTGTCAGCCCTGACTTTTGATTGTCCATTTCCAAACTAGCTTGTGCATGAACAAGTTATCACAAAGATTCCCTGTAGGACTCTGCCTTCAGCATGTGTGGCAGATACTAGCTGATGTCCCTAGGCCATCCCTGTGCAAGTGTGCACAGGCCTATGTACACACACCTTTATACTCACAGTGTATATACACTTGTATGCATATACACGATATGTACACACATTTTTGCACACTTACGAGCACATGTTCTCACATCTACACACACCTAAGCACATACCTCTATACATGCCTACATCCCCATGCACAATGGTCACACTTGTGTGCCTACATGTGTATGTGGATAAACATACACATGAACAGTATTTATACAAATGGACAATGTTTACATATTTGTATACACTCCTACATATATGCAAAATGTGCATACAGCTGCAAACATACTTATATACACAATTGTACATACACCTATACAAATACACACACAATGTTTATTCCCTTATATACATGCACAATTACACACATCTGTATATGTGCCTCTATCCTTATGTACCATGGCTACACACACCTGCACACAAATGTATACATACCTATGCACATACCTGCACATATACACATACCTGTATGCATACCTATATGTGGTAATATATTGTATATTTAATAAAAAATAGTCTGGCATATCAGAGGACAGAATCACCCACTGAGCCAAGCCCTGAAGGTCAGGGAGTAATAACTCATGACTTTGATCTTAGCACTCATGAGGCAGAGGTCCCTCTGGATCTCTGTGTGTTCAAGGCCAAACAGGGTCGAGCAGTTGTGGCACACACCTTTAATTCTAGCACTAGGAATTAAAATATCTGGTCTGGGAAAGGAAGATAAGGCAAGAGGAGGCAGGGGTTCTTCCCTTTCGCCTGCCTGCCCAACCAGCCTGAGGAGTCCTGGCTGGGTGAAAAGAGGCTGTGATTTGTTTCTCTGTCTTTCTAATAGTTCTGCTTTCCCCAATATCTGGTTCCAGGTTTTCTTATATATTAAATAGAATTTGTGCAATACCCATAAACACCTACAATGTGTACATATATATACATATGTACAATGTTTACATACCTACATACACATGTGCCCAAAATTACACACATAACTGTACACACTTCTTCATACATGAAAACACACTTGTATGCACACACATGTTTACATATGTACAAATATCCACATACATATGTCCATCCCTGCACACATGTTCATATATGTATGCAAACCCACATACACATAACCACACCTGCAAACACACTCATACACACATATTCACCTGTGCCTACTCACAGTCTCTTTAGATGCCTTTCCCTTTGTTTGTCATCTGTCTTATCACAGTGTCTGGCTCAGAAGATTTTTTTTTCTAGCTCTTTACATCCATTAAACTAGAAAAGCGCGCCCATATCACCACACTCACACCTAATCTCACAACTCCTTTCTGCACAGTAAAAGAACATGAAGCAAGATATTTAAACATGCAAGGAAAGTCTGAGAGTAATAACAAGCATACCTGGCGTGTCAAGGTCATCCTGGAAATAAAATATTAGGAAGATCCACCAGAGACACCCTGAGCTCCTATTGCCTCAGCCTTTCCTGCACTGACTACAGACCTCCAGAGGGTTTGTGTGTTTCCAGTACAATGCAATTAAAATTCTGTAAAATGAAGAATCCATTAAAGTTGAAAAAGAAAAGCTTGTACAGGAAAGAGTGAGTATTTGTACACACAACCTTCCCGGAACTGACTGGCACTTATGCAATTGTAATACACAGGACTCTGGAGAGAGGAGGTGATAAGTGGAGGTGCCTAAAATGAAATTCTCTGTGGTTCTCCCTTTCTGCTCCCTCTTCTGCTGCCCTAATTGGGGAATTTACCTACTTAGCTTTAATTGCAATCACTTACTGACTCCAGCCAAGGTCTTAGGAGTTTCCCTCTGGTGCTCACTTCTCCAAGGCTTCTGAGGTTCCCAAAGCCCAACCCTAGCTCACCTGGCCTCAATCTAAAAACCTCCTCTAAACTAGGGATCTCAACACTAGCAATGTTGACACTCTGGACCACAGAGTTTTCCGCTGTTGGGATCCATTCTGTGCAGCACAGGACATTAAGTCCCCACCTCCTTTTCTTTTTACTCTTCGAGGCACAAGGAACAAGTATTCCTTCTCAGTTCTAAAATCATGACATGGAGAAAATTTTCAGGGGCTAAGAGGAAAGCTAGGCTGTTAAGTGTTTGCCTTGCTTGCGTGAGGACCAGAGTTTGATTCCTCAAAATTCATCGAAAAATATTCTGGTGTTATGATCTATGCTTGTAATGCTAGAGCTGGAAAGGTGGATACAGGAGAATCTCTGAGGCTCACTGACTATATGGTCTAGACTACTTGGAGAGTTCTGAGCCATCATGCGTTTCATACATATACACATATATACACACATGCATACACACATATATACACATACATGCACATGTATGTACATAAAAAAGTAGACACCACCTCTGAAGTTGCCCTCTGACCTTTGCATGAATATACATATGTGCATCTGGCCTGCACACACAGGAATACCTCTCTCTCTCTCTCTCTCTCTCTCACACACACACACACACACACACACACACACACACACACAAAGGTGAGAAATCAGAGGTAAAGCCAAGAGGCTTACATTATTTCTAAAAGAGGTGTGTACCTTGGGTCCAATAGCAGCTTTTGTTGGGACAGATATCTTGAGACATAAAAAGAGGTAGACATATGGGTAAGGACATAAACATACTCTGGTATCAGACCCAAAGATACTGCCTTGATGGTTTCCATGACATAGCCCTCAGACCCCATCATTGCAGCTGGCTTATGTCTCCCAAATATCCTGCAGTGTTGTGGCTCTGTGTGACTGTCAGAGTCTGTGTCTCTGGCTCTGAGTGTCTATGATGGTCGAGCAGGCCACAACAACCTTGAAGTTTTCAATTTGAAGCAATGGAGGGTCATCTGGGTAGAAAGAACATTTTTTGAAGACCTGCTTAGATCAGACTGGGCATGTCTATGGGGCATTATCTTGATCGTTAATTGATGGGAAAGGACCCAAACCACTGTGGGTGGTACCATTCCCCTAAGCAGGTGGTCCTGGGTTGCTTAAGAAAGCTCACTGAACCTGAGTCTGTGAGGGAGCTAGAGAGTGAGTCAGTAAACACTGTTCCTTAACGCTTCCCTCTTCAGGTTCCTTCTTCCCTACTCTGATTTTCCTCAGTGACAGATAGTGACCTGGAACCATAAGCTAAAAATACCCTTCCTCTCTTCAGCTACTTTCAGTCATGATGGCTGCACAGCAACAGAATCAAAAGAGAGCCAGCTCATTGTAGTACAGTTATGCCAGTAATGTTGTAAATATTTGTCCCGCCTATAGGGTTAATAGAAAGCTGATTGGCCAAAGGCAAACAGGAAGTGTGGGTGGGGCTACAAGGCTAAGAAAACTTAGGAACCTCTCAGAGCAGACACAGATGCCAGAGTGACCGGAACTGCCTGGAGACACAGAGGAAATGCTGCTATGAGAAAAGGTACCAAGCCACACGGGTGAACAGGATGGGTTGAGTTCAGATGAAGGAGCTAGCAAATTATATGCCTGGGCCCTAGGTCAATCAGCATAAAAATAACATAAGCCTGTGTATGTGATTATTTGAGGCAAAGCAGGGCCGAGAATGAGACAAACCTTTGGTCCAGGCTGGAAAGTCTGGTCCAGGCCAGAATCATTTACAACAGCTCATGACTGGAAATGTTCTTGGCGGGCGGTAAAGCAGGCTTGAACATAGGGTGAACTGACTCTACCTGCAGACTCATTTGCACTAACATATCAGGGGACCTTCTGTTGTGTAGAATTCTCATGTACTTGCAGGCCCAGCTACTAAATGTCCCGGCAGAAATAACTTTCTTATACCCACTCACGCTGGCCAGCCTTCCTGCCTCCTCTCTGGCTGGCTTTCAGCCTCTTGGAGCCTGAAAACCACCTCTGCCTGGAGAAGCCTCATGGCAGCTGGCCCATTGCTAGAGGCTGTGATGCCACCAGGAGAAGCAAGATGGCTTGGCCTAGGACCAGAACACTAGAAATGAGATCCTCAAGGGACTGTCTGGAAAGTATGGTCCCTGCTTTGAGCAGCCTGAGCAAGAGGAAGGGGCCTCCTGGTTCCATAGGGTAGTTATCAGAGAGACTGAGGCAAGAAGACTGCCCAGAGGAGGAACTTCCCATCTGCTCTGGCATGAGTACAGCCAAGGCATCAGAGACTTGTACGATTAAGGAATGTCTCCAGAATTGCTCAGCCGTGGGCAGGAGGCCATTGCTGCCCCAGTTCCCAGGGAATGCCCTTGGATAGTTACCAAAAGGTGCTAGAGGAGGAGGCCAAGGGTAGCGGCCAAGCTTGAGCATGCCCAGTAGCTCCAAAATAAACTGGAGGGTGTAAAGATGGTGACTTAGGCTGCTGACACTTTTCTGGCCAATGAGGAATGTGGAGCATGCATGGACCAGAGGATGAGAGATGCCTAGTGGCCACCGACTCACTGCCCCATGTGCAGCAGTGACCTCACACAGCCTCTCCGGAATCCAGCTTTCACCTGCCTTCTGTCCTGGCCTCCTTGCCCTTGTGTTTAAAAGCTCTTGTCTATGAAATCCACCTTCCACACAGGAGACTTGCCTCCTCACAGTGAAAGAATGTGTGGTTAAGTAGAAAATGTGCCTGTAGAAGAAGCTAGGGGACAGAGAACTTGGGTAGAAGGCTGTGACTAAGAACTGACTGAGAAGTTTTGTTATCATTGTTGTTAGTTTGGTTTGAGTTTGAAATGGGTATCTTTCTCCTTCCAGCCTTAATCTCTTGAACTCTGGGATTATACCTGTGTGCTACTCTCTCTCATCAGAAGGTCGGCCGTGTGTGTGTGTGTGTGTGTGTGTGTGTGTGTGCATGAGCGTGTGTACATGTGAAAACCAGGGCACAATATCAGATGTCTTCCTCAGTGCTCTTCATCTGATTTTACAAGACAGCTCTTTATTGTGCCTGGAGTGCCCTGATTCAGCCAGTCTGGCTAGCCAACAAGCTTCTGGGATTTTTCCATCTTCAGCACAGAGCTTACAGGTGCATACTGCCATGCCAAGCTTTTACAGGGGTGCTGGGAATCCAACAGAGGTCCTCGTGCTCACACAGCAAACTCGTTACCCACTGTGCCATCCCCTTAGCCCCTGAGTGCACATGCGTGTGATGGGGAAGGGGATTGGCAGCAGGAATTACCCATGCTTTAGCTCAGAGCTAGAACTATCACAGGTGCAGGAGGTACAACCTGAAAAAGCACAGCCCACAAGGACAGGAGCTGGAAATGAGAAATGGAGAAAGCCTGCCTGTAGAGTGGGGGTTACATTGACCCTTCACCTGCAGTGTTGGGACTGGGGCATTATTTCTCAGCCACTTTTTGAGAACTCTGGACATGGCCCAGAGTTTGGCCTGCTAACAAAGCTACTTTATCCCAATGAGACCTCAGGGTCCTTTATGCCTCAGTCAGCTCACATTTAAAGCTGGATTCCAAAGGCCGAATGCCTAGGTTTGTAGACCAGTCCCAATGCTTGTGAGCTATGTGGCCTTGAGTGAGGAAGACTGGATCCCTGAACCTCCCTTTCCCACTCGCTAAAATAGGAATAAAAATGCCTCAGAGACCACAGTGAGCGCTAAATGGAAAGCTGTGTGTGTAGTCCCTGGCACACTGTCTAGTAAACACTTCAATTTATGTTCATGGTTAGCTACAGTTTATTGGCATCTTGGTTAGACCAGAGCTAGTGAACTACTCAGAATAAAAGTGGCAGCTTCAGATCTAAACCCATCTTCTGGCCTCCACAGTTGCCTACACTTCTTTTTACATTGTCGTCCTGGGATCCTTGAAACACCACACACACACACACACACACACACACACACACACACACACACACACACGAGTTAAAAATAAAAATCAAAAAGTTAATCTCCAAAAGAGGCCAATTCTAGAGTGTTTACTGTAAAAAAATAGCAATAAGTTACAAAGAAGTAGAGTTCCCTGTTTACTCTCTGCCTGTAGGAGACATATCTCAATGAGGGGACAGCTCGGTACTTGGTCAACATAATCAGACAGTGTGGATGCTTAAAGTATGTTTAGGAATTCTTACCACTGAAATCTGAACTGCCCCCATGGGTGGTGCTATTTTAGGACATAGGACCTTGCTGAGGAAGTAGGATAGCCCCGAGGTCTACCCTTCACCTCTACTGCTTGGCCCCATAGCTACCTGAGCAGATTCTCACCAGCCCTTCTTTTGGTTTTATCTGTCTGCTTGCTTGATTGGTTGCTTTTTGAGACATTCTTGGTCTAGCCTTGACCTCTCTAGATAGCCAAGATTATCCCCTGATCTTTCTGCTTCCTGTCCAGATGTAATTGCAGATGCCCCCACTTTCACTGACATTTTTAATGCCACCATTTATTATTCACAAAAAGATAATATCTCAGACCTCAGAGATTGCTGTTGCGATTGAGCCCTGTAAACACCGGGATGAGTGACTGTTCCCAGTGCTTCCTGCCTGCACAGCCTTTTCCTTCTCATGGCCTCACTTTCCTCATTGACACCCTCGCTAAATCCCACTACCTCCATGTCCTGCACACAGGAAACCCATCACCTTCCTTATCTTCATCAAGCTGCCCTCTCTCCTTGAAGCCAATGGTGCTGCCTTTCTGAACATTAACTCAAATATAGATTCTATCTAATCCCAAACTAAACTCCCTAAAATTCGATCTCAGCAATGGTTTTCAGCACGCAATAGGGATTCAAGGGGAAAGAAGCATTTCCTTGTTACTGAAGTCTGAGAAACTTTTGGAAGAAGGCAGTAAACAGTGTGGGTGAGGATCATGGTCTGGAGAGCGGCTTACTAGGGGTGATGAGGTGTTTTGCGGGATTTTATACCCATGGAAACATCTTGACAGTATCCAAGGATTTGTGTGTACATAAGCATGCCATGGTGCCTGCCTGTGTGGAGGTTAGAGAGCAACTTGGGAGATCTGGTCCTCTCCTTTAGGTCTTGGGATTGAACATCAGCCCCCCCACCCCCGCGGAAAAAAAAAAAAATCAGCAGCCTCTCTTGAGCTAGGAACTCTCACTGGCCTTGAACTCAACAAGTAGGCTGCTTCCATTACCTGTGCGAGGATGACCACTAGGTCTCTGAACTGAAGTGTGTTCTCGACAACTAGTTCTTGCTGCCAGCAAAAAGTCACACTGAAGCCTGGTAGACAGCACTCTAGTCTCCCCCTTCCATTCTCCAGAAGCATCATCTCGGAAATATATAGTGAAAATCTTACTGTAGTAACTGGAGCTGTGGACCACAGAGACAGTCCCCTCCTCAAGGATGTCACCTCTCTCTTCTCAAAGGTGGATCTACCTTAGCTCTTTTCTTCTGTGTCTACAATGCATCTTTAAATACATACACATATGTAATTTTTATTTTTATACTTAAACCAGTTGGTTTCTATAAGGCTCTTTTCCCCTACATGTCCTTAGAGTTGATTTACCTTCTTATCTCCTCTTTGCCCCATCCGTCCTCATTCTCAGCCCAGTTTAAACCCCACCAAAGTATTTCCCACTTGGACATACATGGTTTATTAACCCCTCTGCCAAGCTGCGGCTTCAGCATAAACGCAGGGCACTACACTCTGAGGTATGAATCCACAAACAGGAAAGATCACACAATGCTCATCATCCTGGGTCTGGCTTACCTTACTCATTGTCTGTTCCCTAAAACCACTGCTCTGAGAGGGGCTCCTGTCTGTCTCACAGAACAAGGGCTCCAGTAGAGCTGAGTGTCCATACTGGGCTGACATTCCCTGCAGAAGGCTCAGGTAGCCTTCCTGTGATCAGGTGGTGTCTTGTAAGTTGACGCACTAGATTTTATGCTTTTAAAAACTCTGGCAGTTGCTCACCTTCAAGAAATGTACCTGAATCTCCTCTCCTAGTAGCTAGTCCATTCTCTATACCTTCTCCTTTCTGTGTGATTTTGTCTACTTTAGAGTAATAAAGGAGAGGCCAGAGGTTAGGCAAGCAGTAAAATTGAATGCCGGAGGATGGCCGTCAATTATAATCACCATACTTCCAGCTTCCTGAAAACTGATTAAAATTTGCTTTTGGCCATGCAGTGGGTGGAGACTCCAATCAGTGCCTTGATACTGGTGCAGCCTCTGTCAGAGAAGGCCACCAGCAAGCACCCACTGGTCTCCTCTTTCAAGACAGACTTGGGTTTTTAAAGTAAACATGTCTTACACTGGCTTTCTGAGTGGCTTCTCTGAGACCCTTACTGAGAACAGTGAAGACACTATGCTAAGTCATGTGTCCTAGAGCAAAAGCCTCTATCTCTCTGGATGCAACTTAGCAGAGAGCCTTTGCTTACCCAGTGTAAGTTGGCTAAATACAGTAGTGTAGCCAACAGAAACTGCTAGAGAAGGTTAAGAAAAGCATCATCGGAAATCCATCTTTGGATTTCTAACTTAGCTTTGATAGTTTCTGTTGATTATCAGTTAACACAGAACTGTATGAGTCTTGAATTGCTGTAGAGAAGAAGGTCTATTTTGGAGACAAGATGTGTAGATTGTGTAGAATGGGTTAACCAAGACAGAAAGGGCCACCCTGGATATAAGTGGCACCTAATCAGGGGCTGGGATCCTGATCTAAATAAGAAAGAGAATGTGAGGTGAATACTTGCATTTGTCACCCTCTGTTCCTTAACTCTGGGTGCACTGTGATCAGCTGCCTCACCCTCTGCTACCCTGACTTTCTACTATGATAGACTGTACCCTTGAACTGTGAGGCAAAATAAACCATCTCCTTTCCTTAAGTTATTTCATCAGGTATCACAGCAACAAGAAGCCAGGGCATGTCACCAAAATGCCAGGCACATCTCTGCAAAGGTTGAGACTATCACATAACCTCCCAAGCCTCCCCTTTCCCATCCACAAATATAATAATGTGTGTGGCCATGACATAAAATGTAACTAGATGGAGCCTGCACCTTCTCAGGCACAGGGACATGCTCAAAGTAATTTGTTGTCATTGTATTATGGACCTGATTCCTGCCCCACAAGATGCTAAAAACCAAGTCGGGAGGACCATATTAAAGATAAGCTAAAATTATCAAATGTGAGGACTTGGGAAATGGCTCTGTGTAAAGCACTTCCTGTACAAACATGAGGCAGTGAGTTCTGCTCCATCACAGCCTGTCTGTGCCTCCCACTGGATAAAATCATAGACATTACCCCTGCTCCAAGGAGGCAGAGACAGGAAGAGTCCTTAAGGTTTGCTGGATGGTTTCAGATTTAGAGGGAGAACATGTCTCAAGATTTAAGACAGTGAGCAGTTAAGAACAGTACCAGATGTATTACTCTGCCTCCACACTCACAAGCAGACATAAAGGAACATACAATTGTGTATACACACACACACACACACACACACACACACACACACACACACTGAATCTTAAATAGCACAGATACTCAGAGAGGAAAAAGTTGATGTGAGAAGACAATGTGCAAAGCTGAGAATCAAACTGGTTCTTAAAATATCACAAGATAAAGATTAGGACAAAGGTATTGGGGGAGACCTATGGATATTCACCTGTTCTTTCAACAAGGTTATACTGCGAAGTTTTCTGCATGTCAGTCACTGAAGCCATCACAATGTGTTCCAAGAATAGGCCAGAAGTTAAACACTAAGTATTTGATAAAGCTCAGTAAATGACATCAAATCTAGAAACTGTGTTTTACACAAAAAAGAAATCAGAGTACCAGGCAGGAGGCAGGGTGCACCTTGGGAAATTCCACTGGAATTGAAAGGATGCGAGAAGTCAAGTCAGGGAGAGAAAAGAGCAAGTGTGGAGTCCAGGACAGGGTGAAATTTGCTAGTCCAGAGGACAGCAAGAAGGTTGGTGGGGCTGCATGGAGCGGAGGAACAAGGGCAGAGATGGGACAGACAGGTGGCAATCAGCCAACCCTCAGATAGTCCCCATGTCAGAGGACAAAGCCCCAGGAAGTCTTAGAGTTCAGAAATGAAGGTCTGACTTCTCTTTCTGGAAGTTTCCCTCTGAGTGCTCCACAGAGAATAAATGGTGTGATCCTGGTAAAAGACAGAGGTAGGCACAGAGGTGGAAACAGAGACCTGAAAAAGACTGCTTGGAGCAGATGGCAGGTGTGATCTGGTTGGGAAGCCCATTCCATTGGCCCCAGGATTGGGTCCTGGGTTCTTCACTTAACTGGACAGATGGAGATATAATTTAAGATAGCTGCAGAATCTCAGGTGAGTGATCCATGAACAGCACCTGTTTGGAGAAAGGATGTAAGGCAACATCTGTATCACAAAAGACTGCCAAACTGAGATATGGCTGGTTCCAGAAGAGAATGAGGACCATACAGACAACCATGATGGCAAGATGAAGCCAGGACTTCAGCCTCAATGGAAATAAAACAATGCAGGTTTAACAGATGCTCTAGAGAGCGGCCATCAGAGCCCTCGTCATGTGTCTGAAGCCCTGTCAGTCCTCCAAGGTGAACCCCCACATCACAGACCTAAAAGCCCCAGGCAAGGGCTCAATGGCTCTTTCCAAATCACACATGTATCCAGGCTTCCCCAAAGAGCCTGGCTCCCACATTCCTGGCTCAGAGAAGGCCCAGCTGCAAGGCCTGTGGGCAGAACAGCTAGCAGAGCCACTGAGCTGGGCCACTCACCCTAGTGAGTGTGCTTGGGCCTGTCTGGAGACAAAACTAGTTAAGAGGACTGGTCAGCTCTCCACATTGTCCCCAGTCACCATGACACTGTCGGGAGCTTCCCTCTTCACTGTCTTTTTAAACGCTGATCCTCCCTGGAAGTGTTTTCTAGAACTTCCACTGCTCCATAATTACCTAGTAACGATGAACACTTATAAAAATGCTGTCATTTGTGTGAGAAGGAGAGAAAAGACAGAAAGAAAAAGAAGAAAAAAAATGATGGAAAATGTAGTTAAGCCTGGCAGAATTCCAGTGTGGGTAGTGAATTCTGCAGGGTGTGTTCTCCACACACAGTCTGTGGAGTATTTTGGGATCTTTCGGTATGAAATGTGCTAGAAAACATGGAAAATATTATCACTATTATTTTTTAACATCTATGTAAACAAGGCTTTCCTAAAGCCACATGGGTACCCTCTCTCTGATTGCATTCTTGGTAATTTGTTAGCTGTCAGCAGTTTGTTCTCAGATTATAAATTTGATTGTGCCCCTGTTCCTTGGATGGCTGCACACTAGAAACCCAGGACGTGGAAGCTAGAACAAACCTAGTGTAGTAGAAACAGAGGCTGGGCCTACAGAGGGAGAGGAGGAGCCTGTATGCCTCTGTTACAGGTGACAGGAATTAGAGGAGAATCAGGCCCTCCTGACACCAACCAGGCCTACACTAACCTGTGGGTCACAGTGGACCAGAGCAGATAGAAAGGTGCAGAAAATAAATGGGTGTGCTTTCCAAAATAATATAGAATGGGGTCTTACAAATCTTTCTTACAGATACTCAGTGGGTGAGATTGAGTTCAGAGATACCTGCTAAATGCACATTGTACCTCATCTTTTTTCCCCTGACCCTTGCATAAAAAGGTATATCTAATATTTTTTTAAACCCACAACATCCACATCTCTTTATGCCTGCATATTTCTGCATATGTGTGGGCAATGCAAATGTCAGTGTGGATACCCGAGGAGGCTATAATTCAGTGGTGTCTTCCTCAAAAGCACTACCTTATTTTTGAGGCAGAATCTCTCACTGAAGCCAGAGCTCACTTATAGCCTGGCTGGCAAATGAATCCTCAGAATCATCCTGGCACTTTACCACCCAACTCTGAAATCACAAACACACAAGCCAGGGTACCTGTCTTTTACATGAAGACTGGGAGTCTGAATCAGGTTCACATGCTTGTGGAGTAAGGGCTCTATCCATTGAATCATATCTTCCATCCAAAAGTGTTTAACTGCCTCATAAAAAAACAACAAACAAATAAACAAACCAGAAAGATCTGTCACTCTAGGTCTGCATTTCCTCATAATAACAGTGAACCTTGGGTCCGGGCAGCCACTTTCAGGAGTCTTGTTTGCTAGTATGCACTACCCCCCCACTACCCATATTCTTTCTGGTTTTTTTCTTTTATTTTCCTATGTGGTCTAAGAAGGCAGACTTGAGTTCTCTGCCCAACATCATATCTTTGTTTTGCAGTGCAAAACCAAAGCCAAATAAAGGAACTCTAAAGCTATTTTGGCTGCAGAGCAACAGAAGTTAAAGCTTGCCAAAGAAATCCCAGGGTAGGTTATAATCCAGTTGAAGAGCAGGTGCTACACTGTGCCTGGGACACACTGTGGTTGGCCTTTGTATTGCTTTCAAACTGGCTTAGTAGCTCCCTGGAGTCCTTCCATCTGGGCTTCAAGGAACACCCATCCTCAGATGTTCTACCTTGTAATGTGAAAGTTTTAAAAAGAAGATAAACTTAACCTTCTTCCAAGGTAATATAGTGGCCCTAATGGCCAGATGACATGGCCCTTTAAAAAGGATCTATGGGCTCTTGCTTACACTTATTCAGGAAGCCACTCTCTATATTGACTTACAGTGTACCCTCTATAATGTGCACTTCCAATTTACACTGAGTAAAGTTTTCTTGCTTCTTTTTTTAAAAGTCTTTAATACCTTTGTGAAGACTCAGTAGCCTACAAGATGGAAGTGTAGAGCCCACATGGTGGAAGGAGAGACTCAACACCCAGAAGACGCCCTCTGACCTCCAATTACTTACTGTGACACATAGCATGCCTATGTCCACATACATGAACACACACAATGAAAAAGATAGATATAATAATAGAAAATTACTCAAAGGATTGGGGAGATCACTCAGAAGTTTAGAAGCACATGTTATTTTTGAACATGACCTGAAGTTAGTTCCCGGTATTCACATGGTGACCCACAACTACATATGATTGCAGTTCTGTGAGATCTGATGCCTCCTTGGGCATCAGGCAAACACATGGTGTACACACATACATATAGGTATCTCCATCCCATACATACATATAGGTACCACAGGCATGTAGAGGGCACCCATACCTAAAATAAAAATAATTTCTTTTTTATTTTAAGGAAGACCTTTGGTCTTGGCATTGTGTGTACCATGAGCCAGACCACGTCACTGTTGTTGCAGAGGCTGCCTTATGTATTCCACAAAGTTTGGCAGAATCCCTGGCTTCTATCCACCCATGCCAATAGCACTTTCCCAGTTGTGAGGACCAAAAATATCTCCAGACACTGCCAAATACCACCCAGGGAGAACATTGCTGCCAGTTGGGAACCACGGTTTCAAGCTGGCCATCTAGCCACTCTGAGTTCTACCAGCTTGCACATAGTGTGTCTTGTATCTGTAGAGCTTGACCACCATTACTCCTGGCTGCCTGTGAAGCCATCTTTCAAGATTCATGCTCGCAATGCAAACAGGAATAAGGACTGGGACTGCGGACAGAGAATGACACCGGAGAAGGTGGTTTAGGGAAATGAATTTATGTCGTATGACATTTTTCTTTTGAGGCTAAGGATATGAGGCAAAGACCTTTTGATTATGGTCAGTCTCTTCTTACACACACACATACCTGTTATTGTTGTTATCATCCTGAAAAATTCCTCCATGACTCTGATACAGAAATATGGGGATGTCATTGAGAACGATGAAGCCTGTCTCAAGGCACCAGGGTCCTGTAAAACTTGACAGCCACCAAAGTGACCTGAGCCAAAGTTCTTATCTCATGAATCTGAAGAAAGAAATTCATGGAACAGAGGGTAAAATTTTAGAAGTTTATTATAGATTCATAAGTAGGAGCTTCAGAGGGAAAGAGAGAGAGAGAGAGAGAGAGGGGGGGGGGGTTGGGAGCTCCTGTATGGAAATAGGGGTCCCAGGAAATAGGACACCACTGACCTGATGGACTAAGGACTTTTTGAAGGACTTAGAGCAGAAGCTAGGGTGAAGAATGGAGAAAGCAATTGTTCATCAGCCCAACTGACTCAGCAAGTGTCCTGGTGCTCTCTCCCAGTTTCAGTTTTGAAGACATCCACAGCCTCTGCCAAAGGTGCTGGCAAATATGTTATGTTTGGGACTTAACAAGTCATGGGAACCAGAATGCTCTTCTGGTATTCCTGGCCTCCAGCAAGGACATTCTTAGAACTGCTGATTTGGGGACCTTGGCCTACCTGACCAGTTTCTGTCTCCTGGTCTCATCTTTGTGCATTGTGCCAGTGAGGAGGACCCTAGACTCACCTCTTCTGGTTTCCTGACCCTTTCCTCTACTGTTTCTTTGCAACCTAGCTGCATGGACTCAGACTCACAGGAAACATGTCTTCCCTTTGCATCCAGCAGGCTGTCCTCTCTCTCTTCCTTTGCATGTTTATTGTTTGCCCACAAGTCTCTTTTTCCAGTCTTTGAAGTCATGCTGCAGCCCTGCAGACAGACACAGTGGCTTTCTCTTGTCTGTGATATCTGCATCAGAGCCCTTGTCCTCGTCTGTTTTAGATGGAGGTTGGATGAATATGTCGGCCACCCACCACATTCACCTACTTTGAGGCAGAGGCTCTGCCTAGTCCCTTTCTATGTTCCCCAGCACCAAGCCCTGTGTCATTTAATTAGAGAGAAATATGATGACCAGTTGACCCTCCATGTGAACATGGATGTCCAAACTTAAGATGTGTCAGCTCCATATGTTTTTAATCCTTGAACAGATAGGTATTTAATAAGTCATGGGAACTCTTAATCAGACCCATAGAGGGCAGACCATAGGGTTGTGTCCTGGAAGCCTTGTCTTACTACATGATTTATGAAGATCATACAAAATGCATCTTTTGGACTCCCTTAATCACACCTCCAAGCCAAACAATTATTTCCAACTCCAAGCTGGTGATGCGATTTTACTAATTAATCCTTGTAAAGGGTTTTGAGATCTTCTGAAAGGTGACAATGTATGAAGCCTTTAGTGACAGCCTAATTATTATTATTACAAGGCACAAAGCTCAGGGAGCTTGAAAGATCCCCAGGTACCATTCAAAATAGTAAGTGAAAAAAAAAAAAAAAAAAAAAAAAAAAAGCCTGTGGAAGAATTTTAGTATGGACTCATTCAATTGCAGGCTCACAATCTTGGCCGGGACTTTAAGAGTGATCTTTCCGGGGCCTGGTCTTTGCCTAACTGTTGCTCACACTAGGATATCCCTGTCCAGTATTCACTGCCCCAGGCCCAAAGAAGTGAGCTCTTTGCTGCAAGGGAAATGATAAATAACCATTGGTGTTGGAGATGCTTGAACTACCAATGAGTCTATAAAAAGACATAAGAAAGCACAAGGTGCCTGGCATCCACATTGCTCCTACTTTAGGGTTTATGTTGAGCATGTAGCAAATCCCAGAGTGTGATGGTGCAGTGTTGGTGAAGGGCGGGGAGTCTGGATAAAATTTTTTACTCCAGTAGCAAAGAAATATCCAGGCAAAAGTCTTCCACTTCTTCCAACTGGAGACAAGTCAATCTTGCTTTTCCTGCAAGGCTCTGTGCTGTGTAAGTGTCTCAACTAGGACAGGGAGTCTATTGGTAACAGGCGGAGCCTTCAAGTTCACAGACCCAGAGCCAGTGAGCTGGCTTAACCCAGCAAAGGCACCTGCTGCTGAACTTGATGACCTGAGCTTAATTCCTGGTCCCACATGATAGAAGGAAAGAACTAAATCCCACAAGTTGTCCCCTGACGTCTATTCATGTGTCTGTGACATACATGTGTACCCACACACACACAAACATGCATTTTAAAATGTAGAAAAAATACGTAAAGTTCAAGGCCTCACTGGGTGTCATCATGACTGAATTCCCCAGACCTATGACTGCTTGAATGTAAAGACAGATGGATGACTCTGTGAAGGCCTTTCGTGAACTATAAACAGCCACAGCTGTTATTGACAGCTGTCCAACAACTCACACTATTCTCTCCGGGATGTCTCAGAGCCAGCTGCAGTCCAGGGTCCATGGAGGCTTAGCTTCCACTGGACACAAACAATGTGCAGATGTAAGTGAAAGCAGCCTGTGTCCTCCGACTGCAATCAACGCAAAATGACTCATGTAATTGCCCTGTGTGCGTACCCCGAATCTTCCTTGTTCACCCACCCACACAGCTCTGCCATTAAAGATTCCTGTGCCCTGCAAGGGAAAAAAAAACCAGAGGGACAGCTTTAAACACCTAGGGTTTCAAAGAGGCGACCTATGCCATTTCTAAAGGTATAAGGATCTGCTAGCTTCCTGGTCCAAGCATCAGCCAGTTACGTTGAACTACTCTTGTTTGCCTTTCCCCAAGTCTTCCCTTTAAATTTCTGCAGAGGGATTTCTAGGGTCTCCCTCTTGGGAACTAGTTGTAGGAATAATTGGGCCAGTGGAGTGTAGAGGATAAATCCAGCACAACCCGTGCACTACTAGAAAAAGTGACCTAGATCAAGCAGCTGGTGAATCCTGGGCTATTGTGGGGACCCCCTGCCACCTACTGACTTGCAGCTGAACCCACATTCCTGGTAGTATCTTATCCCCTGGCTGGGGGAGGGGCTGAGAGAGCAGAAGAAGGTGGGGGAGGAGAAGGAGACAGTGAGTCGCCCCTTTAGGGGAAAGCACCCCCTGACCCTCCATCTGCCTCCATCCTCTGCAGCCAGGGAAAGGAAAGTAAGGTGAGAATGGGGAGGTGGGGGTGATGAGTAAGGGAGACCATACAGGAACTCAGAGCTTGCTTCTGGGTACCAGCATAGAGAGCTGGGAGAGAGAGAGAGAGAGAGAGAGAGAGAGAGAGAGAGAGAGAGAGAGAACACGGGAGGGTGAGAGAGAGAGAGGCTGGCTGCTAGAGAAGAGGAAGAGAACAGAGGGAGAGGGGGAGCCAGCTAGCGCTCCAAGCATGAGGACCGGCTGCTCCCAGCTCAGTTAATCTGGCTGTCAGTCGGTGTTAACGCTGCAGTTTAACTGCTCGGCTCCCCTTCCAAGAGAAACAAGAGAAACCTCACAGAAGGAAGAGAGGAAGGAAAGAGGCAAGCAAGGAACTGCAGGAGGAAAAGAGCCGGCAGAGAAGCAAGAAGAATCAAAGGAAGGGGAGGGAAGACCAAATCTATGGTTGGACCAGGGCTTCTTTTTCGCCAATGTAAAAAGGAATATGCCGTACATCTTTGCCTTTTTCTGCACCGGTTTTCTAGGTGCGGTTGTGGGTGCCAATTTCCCCAACAATATCCAGATAGGTGAGTGAGGGGGAGCAGCTGGGGAGGGACTTTGGGGATCTGGCCAGGGGAATTTTTTTTTTTGAGGGGATATTTCTCTACCCATTCGGAGCTGTTGTGCTTGGCAGTCATAAACCAGAATCCGAGGGAGGAAGACTTCGGTTGCCAGTGGGGGTTGGGGAGGGAAGGGGCTCCATCCTCATCTGATGCAGCCAGCCAGCGATGCAGCGAGGGGCACAAGGGAAGTGCTCTCTCTAGTGTGTGCGAGCACACACACACAGGTGCACATACACCGAGCACTCCGAGCATGAGCGCCTGAAATGGAGGAGCCTCTGTTCCAAAGAGGGAAAAATATAATCAGACTGCGCTTCACACAGGGTTCGGAGTGTTTAAGGAGTTAACTCCTTGCTAGGTGGATGGTGCCTGCTCTCATTGATTTATATAAATATGTATGGTGGGCGTATGTGTGTTATGATTATATATTAAATGTGCATATATATCCTGGGTGATGGGAAAGACAGTGATGTCTTGGCAGGGGGAGGGGAAAGAGACCCCTCACAGAGGAGTGGTGGGCATTAGGTTGATTGTCCCACTCTGTGGCCAGAGCTTTCTGGACCTCTGTAGCTTCCTTCATTTTGCTGTTTGCCAAGCTGAGCTATATCCCCCATTCCCTGATCCTGGAACTTCCTAGCCTGCCTTTTCTCTCATCCTTGCCCCTTTCTCTTTAGTGCTCGAGTGTTCCCAGAACACACACGCACAGGCTCCTTCCTCCTCCCCATCCCCCAGCAGCAGGGTTCCACCCTCTCCAACCGCAGGTGGGTCTCAAACACACTGCATGCTTTTCTGGCCCCCATTTTCCTGCCTTTGGCGGCTGTACTTGTATTTATGTAGGAGCTGACAGATATTTCCAATCCTGTAACCACGGGAAAAACAGACAAATGAAGCAACAGGAACAGGGCTTGGGGTCAGGGTGACCAGCAGCTCAGCATAGACCCAGCATCAACCAGGCTGCTGTGATTCTAGACATGTTGGCTGGCTGGCTTTATGCTTCCTTCCCACAGGAGGGGCTGGCTTACTAAGAAGAATTCCATGTCAGCAGCTACTGCTTTTTGTAAGAGTATTTTGGGGGGAGGGTATGGCACAGTGTGAGGATCTAGTGGGCACATGTGTCACTAATAGCCTCTTTGGATCTCCCCAGCTTCCTGACTCCTGGTACTGTTAGGGTGTCTATGGAGTAACTTGCTTTGTTTCCTGACACCTGTTAAGCTGTATTCGGAAGTGTGTACATGTGTGCATGAGCTCCAGCTTTACAGGGAAACTTCCTGCCTCCCGGAGACACTTCCCTCTCAGCCCAGGCTGTAGCTGCTCCATCCTACCTCCCACCGGCTCACTGCCATTCACTGTAAAGAGTAGAAAACCAGGACCAGATGAGTGTGGGGTGTGGTCACCTGAGAGGAGAGAATGGAGCATCCCTAGCAAGAGTAAATTTTTTTTTTTTTTAGTTTTTTCCTAGTTTATTTCTGATTTTTAAAGTGAAGGTGTAAGTGTGTGTGGAAGTCACCTGTGTTGGCCTACGGCATTTCTTCTGTTTGTTCTTACCTACAGTCTATACTTTGCCAATTGTGATCTCTCATCAGGGAAACTGTGGACTAGCTTCCGCAGGTATGTGAGTGCATCATCATTGTGCTATAAGGGCTCGGGGTGTTTATGTGGGCACACCCACATTTGCCCACGCATCCCTACAGATATTTCATGTTCAGTCTCAGTAACTGTAGCTCTTTTCGAACACAAGAAAGATACATCTACCAATAGAAAAAAATGCTGAAATTATCACCCTATGAGGCTGTCTGCGGTTCTACTTTCATGATCTCTAACACAAGCCCAAGGTCCGTAGTTTGTTCGCAAGCCTGTCAGACATCCACTGCACAGGAAGTTATCGGTATATTACTGGAACTGTGAATTCCTGACCAATCAGAGATAAACTTCTGTGTACACAATTGTTGTAGTCCAGCCTCTAGAAATAGCTGATTTCAATTTACAGGAATGTATTTCAATTCATTTGCACATTCCATGTATTACAAAGGAAAGCCCAGGGCCCTTGTGTCCTGGAACAAAAACCCTGGCAGTCACCTTCTCTGTGCTGTTTACCGAAAGGAGATGATGGCAACACCTTGGCACTCTTAAGACCCCCACATCTGCAAAGCACAATGACCGCCCCTTATGTAACCAGACATTCCTAGGTATCTGGGAACATGAGCAATGAAAGACAAAAAATAAAAAGAGTTATCAGAGAAAATAAATATTAAACTTAAGCAATGGACTAGTTAGATCGCATGCAGATGTGGCCAAGTCTCAAAGCAAACAGTTACCTTGCTAGAAAAACCCAAAGGGTCCCAAGCCTTGATTTCTGTCACTTTGCAACGCTTTCTTGTAACTGAAGCCTCTGTGACTAAGAAATGAGATCCAAATAAAATGGGATAAATGCAGTGTGTGTGTGTGTAACAGAGGCTTGTGGAGCTCTGGCAGAAATGAGAAAGGAAAAAGTAAAACTCTATAGGTCTCCTGTGTTCTCTGCCATTGCTGAGCCAAGGGCACACAGTCAAATGTTGGGGCAGAATGATGGGTGTTAAGGGTCCTATCATAGAAGCTTCTCCATAGAGTTTACCCACTTGATCTGTTTGGATTCCTTACCAGAGAGAGCTATGCCTATAGCTCTGGATTTGCATGGGAGAGGCCTAGGCCCTCTGGGATGAGCTACTGTGCACTTGAGAAATTGTCTCTACCCCAGACTTACTATATTGCCTTTTCTTCCCTTGCAGGGGGATTATTTCCGAACCAACAATCGCAGGAACATGCAGCATTTAGGTTTGCTTTGTCACAACTCACAGAGCCCCCCAAGCTGCTTCCCCAGATCGATATTGTGAACATCAGTGACAGTTTCGAGATGACTTACCGATGTAAGTTAACTGTTGCTATTTCTGACATATCTTTCTGTGCTAGACCCGAGATGGGAGGGCCCGTGGGTAGGTGTTGTTGTCGCAAAAATGACTCTAGTCTTCATTTGTCTTCATGAGAGAAGGCCCTTCAAGGGAAATTTCCAGCGCCTTTTAAGTGATTCCCATAGTGTCTATATTTTGCCCCTGCTGTGTGTCGTGGAATGGGTGTACTCTTTCACCATTAATGAGTTTTAAATGCCAGCCTGGTAGGGTCTTGGGTTGACTGCGTCTAGCTAACTCCACTGGGACCTCTCAATTGATTGAAGACTTTCACAGATAAGCAATTGCTGAGAGATGGAGGAGGAACAGCTTTGACTTGAAGACAATGTGATTAAAAATGCCTCAGCCATTTCCTGCCCACCAGTTAGGAGAACAAAGGTGTGCCTGTGTTCTAATGAACACAGATAGATGACGCAAAGTGTGTTCTATGGGGGCAAAGTGGACAATAACTAATGAAATGTGGTGGCTAGGTGATTTCCAAAGAGGTGTGAAGTGAGTGTCTGCTTAAGACAGGCTGTGGGTTAAAAAGAGAAGGATCTGAAAAGTCCACACTGTTTTAGTGATGACCTTGGAACATAAAACAGAACGTAGGTCATCTGCAGAATGACAAGGAAAAGCTACAGTGGAGACATCTGGGACGACAGCATCATAAATGTGTTGACCAAATGTCGCTGACACAGGAGTGTAACAAGTAAACGGGGTAGGGGTGCATAGCTGTCACTCTGTGTCAGATGAAAGTCTCAAAATTAATCAGGAGAGACATTGTTCCTCTGGGGCCTAAGCTCTAGTGGAAATGTGTGGCATGAAAGCGTAAGTTTCTAGAATGACAGAAAACAATTACAGACACCGGACTGGACGGAGTTGCTGCTGTGGGTTGTTGTGAGCCACCCCTTAGCTTCATGACCTCTGCTGAGCTTCTAGTGGCTGAAGGCAAGGGTGTGTCTTCCATTCCTCCCCACATTGCCTTATGGGGGCCTCTCAAGGATCGCTGCTGCTGGTGAGACTTTGAAGTCTCCAAGTAAGAATTCAGAATTTTCTCTGCCGCTGAGATCATACACAAGATAATGTTGGTACAAATTCCGGGAATTACAATTTACCAGAGGGTCTTGATGTATTCATCTTGGACATGGATGGTGGTCTTCATTGTTATTCACTGAGTGTTGACTACAGACCTTGTGGAACTGGCTGCTTTGGGGGATTGTCTGTTTTAATCCTTGATAGAGCTTTGCAGAGAACTGTTGTCATGGTGGTGATATACTGCATATTTAATAAAATCAGTCTGGAATATTAAAAGACAAAGCTATCTCTTCAGCCTTTTTGTTTTTGTTTTGTTTGTTTATTTGAGGGAGGGTTTTCTGTGTAATAGTCCTGGCTGTTCTGGAGCTTGCTTTGTAAACCAGGTTGGCCTCAAACTCACAGAGATCCTCCTGCCTCTGCCTCCAAAGTGCTGGGCCTAACAGTGTGCACCACCACTGCCTGGCTTTTATGGCTTGAGTGTGGGTGATTCTGTTCTCTGATATTCCAGGCTGATTTTATTAAATATACAATATATTACCCCAGTAATCTCTTTGAGATGGGAGCCAGAGGTAGGGCAACTATGGAACCATCACAAGGTCAGTGGAGAAGTCACCAGTGGTCTTGTGATCATCTTCTACCCTGAAGTCCACATTTCTGCTGACTATGATAAACAGATAGATCCACCTATCCTTCAGCTTCCTTAATGATAGGGGCTGAAGTAACAGAGGGTGGTGTTTGATGGAGCAGTGGACTGATACACTCCAATGCTAAGCTGGAGCTGTGACTCTGCATAGGAGTGACCCAGAGGATAACAATGTAACTGCTCTGCATTCTGGGAAGGGCCAGATCTTGCCTGGTGTATTGCTTACTATATTAATTAATTGACCAAATACCTAACAAGAAACAGCTTGAGGTGGGGAGGGTTTACTTGAGCCCATAATTTGAGGACTGGGTGTCAGGAGGAACCTAAAGCTGTTTGCTCACATTTGAGTAGAATGGGAAGCAGAGAAAAAGGGTTGTTACAGGAGTAGTGGTTTTCTCTTTTTCCATTTTTATTCAGCCTACTACTACTCCAGGCCATTTCCCCACTCAGTTGATGCTCCAGACACTTCCATAGGTGTGCCTCACTAATGCCCTAAGTAGTCTTATTACCAAAACTAGCCAGTCAGCTTGTTGTTAAAAACAACAATCACACTAATTACATAGAATAAAAATAGCTAACATTGAATCTTTGGGGGTGAAGGTCTACAAAAATATCCCAGAAAGAAATTGAGAACAATGCAGAACAGGTGTTTAGCTGTTCGATAATTTCTCAATTCTTTTTTCTATGACTTAGAAAAGGTCTATGAGGGAAAGGTATGAGGGGAAAATCAGTGTGTCTGTATCACCAAAACTTTTGCATGCTTAAGCAAGTGTGAAGATGCCTTTTGGGTCTGGAAAGATGGTTGAGCAGTTAAGAGAATGAATTGTTCTAGCAGTTTCCAGAACCTACATCCAGTGTCTCACAACCACCTGTAACTCCAGGGGGATCTGGCACCTTCCTCTGGCCTCCGTTGTTACCAGCACACACAGTGTGTGTGTGTGTGTGTGTGTGTGTGTGTGTGTGTGTGTGTGTGTGTGTGTGTGTGTTGGGGAGGTATCTTTAGAGAAGAGGCCCCCAATTTCATTGGTTTGGTCAAACTTTCAAAGAGGCTCAATGCCCAACAAGAGCAAGAGAATCAATGAGAATAAATAGCTGGCACATGGACTCTTAACACACAGGGTTGGGAAGTCAAGACAAGATAACATGGACAGAATGAGGTGAGCATGATCAAAGGCTACAGGTGGTGTTTTTTGTGTCTTATCTTCACAACCCAAGACCTGATCTTGTAGAGAACTGCTGGCTGGTTACTGGGGAGATGGAATCATGACACAGGCAAGGTTTCGTCATATGCGCAGTGGAGCAGGGGTTTTGAACTGGATGCCTGCTGTATACTAACTAACATGCAGGTTCTTACTCATTTCTGCTCTGTGAGTCTGGCTGTTCTTACAGTGTTTCTTTAAGCCTCAAACCAAGGTAGACTGGAAACACAGAGAGGCTCAGACATTGGTTTTAATTAAAGTATAGCCCAAAAGGGACCCAGGAAGGCTATCCAAGAAGCAATTACGTTATGCCTGCTTAGACCTTCAGTTTCAGCTCTTTATTTCCAAGATCAGGGCAATGGGTGGGAGTTGGGGACACAGTGGCATTTTAGTCCCCTTATTTCACAGGAGGCTGTGGGACTCTTTGTGACTATGTTTGTGTGTTCCGTCAGTATGGGGATCTGCATATCTCTCCTAGTTTGAACGGAGTAGGAACTACCAAAGAACAAGAGTGGTTCTTGGTAGAATGGGTTAATTTATCAGACATAAGAACCTAAGTAAAATACGTTGTTTAGATTTAACTTTGATCTCTGAAATACGAAGGAGCATTACCTCAAACTAATGCCGCATTCAGTTTTGACTTCGGAAAATGAGTGTTTCCCATTACAATTTGATCATTCAGTTTTATTTTTGATGCATTTTGCTATTCATTATCCCTCCACCAGAGGGTGGAGAAAGGAAGAGAGAGGAAATGTATGAGCTGTTCCTGCTAGGAGTTTTAGCAACACGCATTCTAAGGGGAGAGTGGTGAACGCAGGGCAAGGGATGCAGGAGAGATGCACAGAAGCACACTGACTTCTGTGGACCAAAGTGAGAGTCTGGTGTCTTTGTAAGGACATGCCTCACCTGCCATTATTTGGGGGAAGGAGACGATTACACCATCAATTCAAATGTCTTGGAGTCTCCTTCCAAGTCTACAAAGGCAGGGTAGGGGCAACTGTCTCTAAAGCAGTGTTTACAGGATGCTATCCACCTGTCTTCCTGCCCTTGGTAGGGAAGGATAAGTGAGCATGTGACGTCCTAAGTGGAGCTCCAGCTAGTGCCCTACGGAGCACTGGTTCAGACTCACCTTACCTTTTCATGTTTCCCTTCATTCACTATTCCATTCATTCTTCTGTATCACACACACACACACACACACACACACACACACTTCCTACCTTCTTTATGCCAAGCCCTGTACCAGATGTAAAAACTGTAAGAAACATCAATAACAAGAACAAAAGCAGAGACCCAGCTCTGTTCAGCCTGTGCTTTAGCAAAGAGGTTCCTGGACATACAGTATTCACCCAGAGGGTTGTTTAAAGCAAGGCTCAGCAGTGGCTTCTCTTCTTCCAGACTCAGAATATTCCAGAGCAGACCCAGAAGACTCTGCTACTTAGTATGGGCACCGCAGCTTAAGCAACTCTTTTATCTAAAAAGTCTCCCATTTCTTCAGTAAGCATTTCTGAGCCCTTAACCAAACCCAGGCATAACGTTAAGTACCAGAAATGCAGACAAAGCTAAGACCGTTCTCTGCCCTGGAGGACTTTATCCCCAGCGAGGCGCACTGTCCTAAAAGAGAAAATTAAAATGTAATGTTGTACGTGCCTTAGTAGAGATTTCTAAAGCATGTTAGAGGCACAGGGAGGCAAGCGGTTGGCCTTGCAGAGAGCGTAGAGGCAAAGGAGGGCAGACAGAAGAAAGAGAAGGTGACACTTTCTAGGCAGGAAGAACGTAGGGTGTAGAGGGGACAAATTACTGCAGTTCTCCTCTCCTCTCAGGCCTCTAATAGTTTTCCAAGTGAGCTTCTCAACACAACCCCGATCACATGCTCTGAAAAGGGTCCTCAAATGACCATGCAAGAGCCCTTTCCAGAATAGAACAAAGACAGCCCTGCAAAGGATAACATTTCATATTAAAATTTGGATGCCTCGTCTTTTTCAAAAAGTAAAAGACAGAAAAAGGTCTGCACAAGATTGGATCCATCCACCTGTCATGGAGGAGGGACCTTGTCCTCCCTGAGGATTTATGTGAATGGGGAGGATAAGATGTTTCATTCAGTGGTCTGGCCACTGACATGACACCCAGGGTCCTGTAAACAGCCCCTTGCCCCATGTTTCTGATAGCAACCCTTATGAAAGTCTTTGGAGCATCAAAACCAAAAACATAAACAAGAAAGTAGAAGAGGGGCCTGGTTAGAACGTAGAAAGGAGTTAGTGTGAGTGGGAAGATACAAGAGAGGGCAGTGTGTAACTATGGTCAATATATAGTTGTGTGAAAATGTCACGGTGAGAACGTAATAATATGTATTTAATACATCTAATAAAATTTTAAAATTTTTATTGCAAGATGAAGCATCATTGAGCCCTGAGTCTGTGTAGCCTAGATTAATAGAAAAGAAATAAGTAGTGACCGTCTAAAGGGGCCCATTACCAAATAGTCTATTTCTGTTTCCTAGCCAACTGGCTCCCAGAAACATTGCCTCTGCAAGCCCATGGACTTCTCAAGCAGCACTGCCAGTGTGGAGTTTCTATCCACTGCTAAAGTGTGACCTTGTCTCCTGAGAGGGCATGTCTCCACACACTGTGGTACCAAGTTCACCCATAAACATCCCTATTATCAACAAGCAAAGTCCAGGGCTCACGCACACAGCATAAAGATGACACTTGCCAGGTTGTGGGCAACACCTCTGCCACAGTGTGACCTCTGCCACAGTGTGACTCCTATTGTAGGTCTACTTGGATTCCTAAGAGTGTTCTAACAAGGCTTTGGGTGCTGGCCACAGGCAGAGGCCTCTTAGCAGCTATATAAGCTTCATATATCACTTGAAAGCTTCAGATTCACACTCCAAGACTCATGTTGATCACTCTTCAGAATTCATTTTAGAGGATAGACAAAAACCAGATTTTCTATCTCTTAAAAAAAAAATAAGGTACTAAGCAATGCTGGGTATACATTCCTACCCACCATCTACTACCTAGAACTGAAAATTACTGTTTTGTTTTTTAATATAAAACATAGGCTCCCAGGTCTGGCTAAACTCTCTTTATGCCTTGCCGTTCATGTGGCTATTGTAACCAGATGACCCTGATTGAACAGGTCTGTGCATAAGCCCACGCTCACATTGATATATTCCCTTTAGTGTCCAGTGTTATGTTATTTTATTCTAATGTCTATTATTTACCCTGTAAGAAATAGTAAAGGATACAAAATATGTATAATACCTAAATCAGAAATTTCTGGCCTGGCCTAGCCACAAGGTCCAGACTTGTTCACATTCATCTGGTCCCAAAAAATCACACGAAGCCTAATATTAATTTCAACAGCTTGGTCAATGGCTCAGCCTTATTACTCGCTAACTCTTATACTTTAAGTTAACCCATATTTCTATTAATGTTTAACCATGTAGCTTGGTAGCTTTTCTCAGAGTAACATTCTCATTGTACTTCCTTTGTGTCTCAATGTTGTATCTTCTCTCCTTTTTTGATTCCCAGAATTCTCTTAGTCTGATTTCCCTACCTTTATGTCCTGTCTAGCTACTTGGCCAATCAATCAGCACTTTATTAACCCCAATATGACCAACAAATCTTTACAGTGTACAAAGAGCAATATCTCATAGCACATTGCTAAAAAACAGTAACAAAAAAAGATCAGCCTTAGTATAGAAATGAAGAGAGTGATACCTGGTGATTGGGTAAGCAAAGGCTATTCCAAAGCCTGTCTTTCCTATCACTGATTCATCCCAGAAGTTGTCTTAGATATAACAATCCCACTTCCTAGATGCTGATACTGAAAATAATGGAGATTGTTTGCACATTATGCAAAAGAGTATAAATCAGTCTTGGAAGGCAATTTGTGTGTGTGTGTGTGTGTGTGTGTGAAGGGGGGTGCAGAGCCAGTGACCTTTCCCTTTTTTACTGCAAAAGTAAAGAGCCCAGGGAACACATGCTGCAGTGGGGGTGGATAGCATAAGACACTGATTCAGGATAACGTAAGACAGACACTGTGACTGTGGGTAGCGGGACTTCACATGAAGGGAGACAGGAGTGGGCATTGGAAGGTAGAAAAGATGTTAGAGGTGGAGAGGAGGAAGTCACAGCATCCTCCATCTACCTTAACCACACTAGCTATACGTGCCTGTGCTCTGAGCTGGAGAATAAAGCTTTTGTATGCTGTACTCTGTTATTGTTATGACTTTTCCAGCAGCAACATGAAGGAGCATACATAGGATCCCAGATAGGGCCTTGATGACAGAGCAGTGCAATGATCCCCCACGTCTAGCTTAGTGAGCTACTGAGTATGTAATGGGGTTACTTACAGGAATGTGAGTGTGAGGGGCAGGTTACTTACAGGAGCAAGGATGACTCCTTGCTGTATCACCAAAGGCATGAAAACCACCTCGTTGGAGTTCCAGCTGGGATCTACAAGCAGCTTGACCCCTAGTAGAGTCTCACCTCCCCAATAACTGCTTGCAACTGTGATAGCCTTGGGAAGGGGCCTGCTGACACTTGCTATTTTTCTGAGCCTTTGGGGGCCCCTTAATGAGCATATCTTCCCTGTTGACATGAGACTGTCTTAATAATTCAGAGGAAATAGCCATACTGCTCACCCAGAATACACGTACTATGCCCCTGGCTGAGGGCAGATGGCTGCAGTTCTCTGGTTGGTATGACAACCTGCTTGGGCTCCTTCATCTTCATCCATGTTCTCTCAGTAAGACACGCGGGTGTTGATGCTGATGTGTGGTTGACTTCATTCTCTTTCTGAACAGAGGCTTATTGATAAGCATCTCTTCCTCTGGGTAAATAGCTCTATTGGGATGATGGAGATGGCTGCTGTCTTCTCAGAGCCTGAGGGCAAAGTGGTTACATGAGCTGTTTGGGAAACTGATAACATTCGTAGATGTATTCAGCGCTCAAAGCATCCATAACTGCCTTCTCTCTAGTGGAGGTCCCATCCTGCCCCTTCCACACCATGCAGACAGCTGCTGCTGTTCACACCCTTTCCAACATGACCTCAAACTCCCCCTCAGTTCAGCATTCTAAGCAGCTCCTGCAAATTGGTCAGAGTTGACTCCAGAGATGAAATCCATTTGCCATTACAGGGCATTGCAATAGGAGCCGAGGGAAAGAAAATGTACCAAACCGTGATTCTCCCTTAAGGGGCTCAGGGTTTCAGAGTAAATAGGCTTGAACAAAGAAATGATAAAAAGCGCTCTCTCTCTCTCTCTCTCTCTCTCTCTCTCTCTCTCTCTCTCTCTCCCCCCACACATACATATATCTTTCTAGCTCACTCTCACTAGCACTCTCTTGCTCTCTTTCTTGCTTCCCCCTCCCCTCTC